>PVIW01004857.1:0-120441 GCA_004026585.1 Noctilio leporinus | reverse complement strand
TCCTCTAGTCTACTGTTGATTCCTTCTACTGTATTCTTCAATTCAGAAATTGTATTCTTCATTTCCTGCTGGCACTTATTGATAGTTTCCATGTCCTTTTTCATGCTGTTGTAGTTCTCAGTAAGTTCCTTGTAACTTCCCTGGAGTTCTTTGTAGTTTCCCTGGAGTTCTTTGTAATTTCCCTGGAGTTCTTTGTAGTCCTCTTGGAGTTGTTTACAGTTTTCTTTGATGTGGCTGAGCTCACTGAGCTTCTCTATCATCATTCTTTTGAATTCCTTATCTGATATTCCAGGTGCTTCTGTTTCATTTTGTGTTCTTTCTGGGGATTCTTCCTTTCCCTTTGGTGATGGACTGATTCTTTTTTCCCCCATTTTGGGTGTCTGTTCTTGCTTGCTCTTTATTTATTATTTATTTTTGTTCTTTCCTTGGGTTAACCTGCTTTGCTTCCTTGACTTAGTTGAGCACCCTTCTGTGATTGGAGATTTGTGGAGTTCAATGTTGCCGTCTCCCAGATTTTCTCCACTTGCTGTTCTTGGTGTGTCCTTTATTTGGGCTGTCTGGTTGTATTCTGGGCCTGCGGGCTTTTAGCAGAAACAAAAACAAAAACAAAAAACAAAAACAAACAACAACAACAACAACAACAAAATACCAAACCAAACCCCCCCACCCAAAAAAAGAAATTGCAAAAGAAAAGAAGAAATAAAAATGATAATAAGAAGAAATGTTTTAGATGGCTGTTCACCCTTAATAATCCCTGACTGGTCCAGATGGAGCCTGGACCTGAGGGCTTTTAACAGTGGAGAAAAGAGAGAAAAAAAAGGAGAATGTCACAAGAGAAAGAGAAATCAATATTAATAAAGAAAAGGTTTAGGTTTCTGTTCACCCTTTATGGTCTCTGTTTGGTCCAGGTGGAGCTAGGACCAGTGGGTTTTATCAGGGAAAAAAGAAAGGAGAAAGTAAGAAAGAAAGAAAGAAAAGAAAGAAAAAAAAAAAGGATGGGGGGAGAAGGTTACAAGACAAAGAGAAATCAATATTAATAAAGAAAGTTTTTAGCTGTGTGTTCCCCCTTTATGATTTCTGATTGGTCCAGGTGGATCCAGAACCTGTGGGCTTTACCAGGAAGAAAATGAAAAGAAAATTTTAAAAAAAAAGAAGGAAGGAAGAAAAGAATAAAGAAAGGGTTTAGAAAGGCTGGGGAAGGTAGGAATACTTAGATTGAGGACTGGGAATGCGTTATAGCCACAGAGTGAATAGACTTTAATTCGAGAGTAGGGGAGGGTCTTGGATATTTAGGTGGATTGAGGTATGGGGGGGATTAAGAATATGTGAGAAGTAACTTTTGCAAAGGATATGTTGGGGCTTAATAGTTCATATTGCTCTCGGTATAATTCAGGTGCTTGAGATTGGCAGCAATCCCTTTCCTGAGGCTGCCTCTTTTTCTTGGTCAGGACTTTACAGTCTATAGTCTATAGTCTAGCTGGTCTTGGCGCGTGGCGGGGCCTCTGATTGTCACAGTAGGGCTGATTCTGAGTGTCCGCCCCCAGGTAGGCTGGGCCTTCCACAGCCTGGCAGGGTTTTAGGGCTGCCGATGTTCTGGAGCCGGCAGGCAGCCCCCTCCCACTCCTGGCGGAGTTTCCTGCTCAGGACAGCCCCCAGCACTTCTGCAGGGCAGCCCGCAACTTTGCTGGTCCCTGTGACGACTGGCCCCACCCCTGCAGTTCCGGGAGGAGGCCGGGCCTGTCAGTCAACACTGTCCGGGTCCCTGCACTGTCCCGCCCTTCCGGGGTGAACACCACGCCTCCAAGCCAATCAGCTCTCCGCAGAGTCCTTTACAAGGCCTCTGCGACGAGCCCCTCCCAGGCGTAGGCGGTGCGGCCTTTGTCTCTGGCAATGGCGGGTCGCCTGCCACAAGTTCCCGGCTTGCCGGCTCTCCTGCTCGCCGTTTGGATTTTCCCGCGGAGCCTGGGGGCCTGTGTGGTTGCGCTGGGCTGGGCCTCCCCCCTCGCAGGGGCTTCTAGCTGCTGTTTCCCCAGCGGCCCAGCAGCTTCGTTTTTCGGCCCTCTTGCCGGCCCGGCTGGTGCACTTCCCGATCCCCCGCTCCGGCTTCCCGCAGGACTCTTCTCCTCCACCTCTAGCCCTGCGCGCCACGGAGCCTCCTCTCCCTGTTGCCGGAGTGAGTCTCTCACACAGTCCCTCCCCTGCAAGAGTTCAATTCCGCGTTCCCTACGGCGTTTGCCCTCGCTGCCCGCACTTCACTGCTGAGACTTCCAGTCGCCAGGGAGGCTGAAACTGGCCCCGGTCAAACGCGCCCCTCTGGGCAGAGCCGCCCGTGCCCAGAGCCGACCTCGGCCCACCGGCCGGTCGGTCGGGAACGCCTAACCGTCCTGCTGGCCTCCTCTGCCTCTGGGCTGTGCTCCCCTGTGTCCAGATGCTGTCCGTTCCAATCCCCAGGGTCCTGAAGACGTCTCACGCTCCTTATCCTGTCCTCCAGCTGCTTTGGTACTTGAGAACACCATCAGCACTGCTCTCTACTCTGTCGCCATCTTCCCTCCCTGGTTTCTGATGAGAAGACATTATAATTCTTGTTTAGCTGGGAACATACAATTTTTTTTCTTTCCCCTACATGCCTTCAAAATTTTCTGTTGATCTTTGATTTTCAGTAGTTTGATTTCTTTGTTTTCATTCTTCTTGGTACTCTCAGAGATTTTGGGTTTTGCATCTGTCATTAATTTTGGACAATTCCCAGCTATTATTTCTTCAGTCTTGACCACTTTCCTCTATTCCTTCTCCTTCTGGGATTCCAATTATCTATGTTTTAGACCATTTTATATTATTTTATTGCTCTTAGATGTTCTGTTTTATTTCACTGTTCATTCTCTGTTAGGCTAATTTCTCTATTATTGCATTCACTAGTGCTTTTATCATCTGTTAGGTCTGTTGAAACCATTTTACTTTTTTTTTTTTTTTTAATTTCTAACATTTTAGTTTGATTATTTTCATTTGGGTGTATAACTATGCTGAAATTTCCCATCTGATCTTACATGATGTCACCTTTTCCACTGGGGACTTTAACATGCTAATCATCATTATTTTAAATTTTTATCAGATAATTCCAACACCAATGTCATTTCCTAGATTTATTCTGATGTTTGCCTTGTCTCTTGTAAATTGTTATACTTTTGTTTTAAATCTATTTCAAACTATTTTCTTGCAATATGAACAACTCATGTAGGTCAGTAGAAACTGAGGTAAATAGTTTTTATGTCTAGAAATAAGTAAATCTTTCCCTTCTACTAGGTCTTTAGCGAGAAGCTATAAATTACTCTAGTTAGGATTCAAGCCAAGTCTGAGATGTTTGTTCTTGTTGCTCTGATAGTCTTCAACAATTGAAGTCTTCACATACCTATCTGTTGTGATTATCTTGCATCACACATTCCTGCCAGCCGGCACTTGGCCTTCACCTACTAGTGAACTATTCTAGCTGAACTATTTTATATCAAGTTGTTTCTACTGTAAGTAAGATGATACCCCTGTGCCTATTCCATGCACCTGGGCCAGATGAAGGCCATGTGGCCTTAATTTGTTGACAGGTGACAATAATTCATAAAATTCATATTAATTTTTTGCTTAACTTTTGAGCCAACCCTATGTCCTACATTTGGCATCTTAGAAAAGTCAAGCTTTCAGTGATATATTTTTAATCCATTAGACACATTTAGTGGTCTCCTATTAACCAAATATCACAAACCATGCCAGCTCTTCAGTATACAGAGGTTTTCTGAAGAAAGTGTAAATCTTAGGTTCAATAAGCCTACTACAATGTGACTGGTTCCCAGGGTGCCAAATAAATATTATTAGCATTGCTAAACTCAGAGTAAGAAAAATGAGTGAGTGACTTTTGAAGTCTTTTCTGGACAGTAAATCATACAGGCACCTAAAAGAAATATTAAAGATAGTTCCCATCCCATATGAAAACCACAGCCAAACTCCATTTGTACGTCCATAAATCCTTTTACCAAACAACAGATGTAAATGTTCTCTCAATGATGGTAAAATATACTGAAAATTTCTGGAGGGGAAATATTCTACACAAATGCATTATATTTTACTGATAATTTATTTGAAAAAAGGAAGGCTCTTTAGTTCATTCCATTGATAATTGTTCCCTTTGATGCTGAAAATTTATACATACATAACTTATTTTTGCTTTATCACCATGATTTGAACATATTTCAATAAAAGTATCTTAACAGAAAAACTGCGCTAATGCCTTTCTAACTCAAATAGCCCTAGTTGAGGTAGCCATTACACACAATTGAGAAAGCTTTTCTTATACATATCCATTTTTTTAAAATATTTTATTGTTTATACTATTACAGTTGTCCTCATGTTTTCCCTTTAACCTCTTTCCACCCACCTCCCCTCTACTCCCACAGTCAATCCCCTCAACATTGTCCATGTCCATGGGTCATTCATACATGTTCTTTGACTAATCCACTCACCTTATTTCAATCAATCCCTACCTCACCTCTCCCCTTTTAGTGCTATCAATCTATTCCATGTTTCTATGCCACTGGTTCTGTTTTGCTTATTATATTATTTTGTCCATTAGATTCCACTTATAAGTGAGATCATATGGTATTTGATTTCACCTCCTATCTTAATTCACTTAGCATAATAGTCTCCAGTTCCATCCATGCTGTCATAAATGATAAGAACCCTTTTTTAAAAGATTTTTGTACTTATTAGTTTTTAAAAAGAGTGGCAGGGAGAGTGAAAGGGAGAAAAACACTCACGTGTGAGAGAAACGTTAATCAATTGCCTCTCACATGCTCCCAACCAGGGACCTTGTCTGCAGAAATATGGTTGACTCAGGATCTACATTAAAAGGAGTAATCTGTAAGGCCTATATTTCTGTTGTGACTGAGTTTTAAGTGAGATATTACATCAAAGTTGGATTTTACCTGTTAAAGAAAGATGTGACTGATCAGTTAAATTCAAACCTCAGAAAATTTAGCTGCAACATATGGAGGTATGAGCATAAATTATCTTTCCATTCAATTCAAGATTGTGCCGAGTAATTAGGCAAGAGCCTTTCTGAGAGGCAGGTTGGAAAGACAGCTAACAGCCCTGACCACTTGAGAGGAGTTATCCCAACCAGATGACAGATAGATGCAAACACCTCAGGGCTACTTGGTTTTTCTCATAGTTACATTATGTCATTGTCATTAAAGATCAAGTATCTATTTTCCCTTTCTGTAAAATGAGGAACTATTAACTGAATTAGTTAGGATATTTTTAGCTGCATGTAGCAGAAACTATGCCATTCTTGCTAATCAATAACAAAATTACTTTTTTACAAAATTACAATTCTATAGGTAAGTGGATCAGCAGGAACATCAGAAAGCTCTATTATATCTGGTACCCTTTTCTGACACTTTGCTGGGCTACCTGTGTAATTATATTAGTTCCCTTTAGAGTTAAGACTTAGCCCCCAGTAGCAACTTTGAAAATCTGTTCCTTTATTCTTGTTCAGAGAGAGAATGTTACTCTTTGTTTCTATTTACACAAAAGCCTTAAGTGAGACTTTTCTTTCTCATTTTTTATGTCTGTCCATTATCTTGGATGAAATAGGTAATGGAGTTAAACCCAATAATCACTAGAAGAGTGGATTAAATATTATTCAGCACATAGTACCATTTGTGCTAGTTTTTAGGCAATCAGTAACTTTTACTAAAAAATTTAGTGAATGCTCAGTAAAAGTTAATTTCAATGAATTGATACTAAATACATTATTTTAGTTAATACAAATTTTGTACAATACTTTTTTTTTTTTTTTTCCATTTCAAAATAACATTTATTTTTCCCTGGCAGAGTGTCTCAATTAGTTGTAGCATTGTAGCATTCTTCCATACACAAAAAGGTTGTGGGTTTGATTCCCAACTGGGCACAAACCTGGGTTGCAGGTTCAATCCTATGTAGGTGCGAATTTGGGCGGCAACCAATTGATGTTTCTCTCTCATATCAATGTCTGTCTATCTGTCTCTCTCTCCCACTGTTCCTCCCCTCATTCCCTTTCCTTTTTCTCTAAAAATCAATAAAACTATCCGTAGGGGAAGATTAAAGAAAAAGAGAAAAGCTGTTTTAATCTTTAAATAAGTATTCATTTTTTAACTCAATCTAACATTCTAGGTTCATCTGTCTATATTTCAGTAATTCTTTGCCAAAGTTGCATTGGTGTAAAAAAAGTAATATTACGTCTAATCCTAGTGTTGGGCAGACACTGCCTATTTTGTCTCAGCAGGTATCTTTGCTAAGAGGATGCAGCTCCAAATGACTGAGCTGTATCGAAATATCTGCTTGCTCCTTGGATTACTATGGTAGAAATAAAGGACATTACTTATTTTGTGTAATGTATTCTGGATGCCATAAAATTATTCCAACCTCAACATGTTCAAAACTGAACCTATCTCTTGAAAATGAGCAGATTTTCTTCCTGCACTTCCCAAGTCAAATGCATTTGCATGATCCTGAAACATCCTTTTTCCAAACTGAAATTATGTATCATAGGCAACTCCTCATCATCTTCATTTATCAAGTTTAGTCCACCAAACTCATACCTTTTTTTTTTCTTTCCACATTTATTTAACAAACTTTTGTCCACTAAACATAAACCTTTGTACTAAGCAAGGCAGGTATAAATCTGGCATTCGTGAAAATACAGTTAAGTTTGGAAGAAGAAATTAACAAGATTCATATGCATGAGGCATAATCTATATTAAATTAAGTATGTAGATCTTAAGCATAATATTTAACATGTTTTGCCAAAGTTACACATTCACATAATTCAGACTTGGATCAAATTATAACATTTCTGTTGCCCCTAAAAACCCCCTTCTATTCTTTCTTGTCAAATTCTCAACTCCACTCTCTGAGGAGACAACCACTCATCTAATTTCTAGCACAAAATTTGATTTTTTCATGTCTTAAGTTTTATATTAATTTAATTATATAGTATGTAAACTTTCACATCAGCTTTCCTTGCTTAATGTTTGTGAGATTCACTCATGCTTTATGTATATTAAATAATTTTTATTGTTTAATAGCATATATGACACAATAAAAACTTGTTCCCTCATTTATAAATATTTTTTTTTTTACAAATACCAGGAATACAAGTGTTCTATGGACATATTTATCTTCATTTTTCTTGGATAAATATGTCTCAGATTTGTAGAAAACCACAAAGCAGTTCTACAAGATAGATACATCCTATTTACGTTCCCACTTATAATGTATATTCTATATCCTCACTGATATTTTGTGTTGTCAGTCTTTCTAATTATATTCATTATAGTTGGTTTGAAATGATATTGAAATTTGGTTTCTGTATTTATTTCCCTAACATCTAATGATGTTGATCAGGTTTGTATTTGTTGGTCCTTCCTATTTCTTCTTTTGAGAGGTGTTTTTGGAGCATATTTTAATAAAAATGAACATTTAATCAGAAGACAAATATAAAATTAGATTAAATGTGGACTCACTAACATATCTAGGCCTCTTAAATATATAATAGCTCACTGTGTTAAACTCAGGAAAACAGCTTTTTGCTAATGGAAATAAAGACCCTACTTTTGGGGGACAAGTTCTGTCTTGTACATCTATGGAAAATGTCTATCTTTTCTTATTTAAACAAATATATATACATGTATATCAGAATCAATAATTTTATGTTTATGTCTACCCTGAAAAATGGATCTTATAATGAAAGTTCTTGGCATAGCATTAATTATAATGCTCCCAATGACATAGCTATTATTTATTTATATGCTAGATTTCAAATGCTTTTTTTGCTGTTGTACTCACTTTTACTTTTATGGCAAATTCTGTATTTTAACAACTTTTTGAATTACAATTTCAAAAGGTAAACTTTACAGGTGGCAGATGTCTTTGTACAAGATAATTACATTGTTCAAGGAATTTGCTAAGTCTTAGAAAACTATCAAAATTTATTGTGGTTTCTAGATACATATCATATAGCAATGTACCTAAAAGGGTAAGAGAATCAATAAAACACTTTTTCAAAGAAAAAAGTGAAATATGATATTTCATATATCTTCTATTCATATTTCTCTTATAGACCCACTCTTCACAAGTAGAAGTTATTCAAACATAAATGTAATGCTTCATACTTTTCATAGAGTGGAGATAATAGTAAGTCAGAAATCTCAGCTATAGTTGTACCACTATATTAATAGTTGTATAATATTGAACAATGTACAGAACATGTGTCTAGATTTTTTTGCTGTAAATTAAGAAGGCTAGATGAGCTTTATATTCCATAAATTTAAATGCTACACAGTTTATATCATATTTGTATTACTGACAGTATACTTGATTTTAAAGATTGAATATTACTAGAAACAGTGTGGTTAGTTTTACAAAAATAAAAAATATTTTCTATATTTCATTATCAAATATGATTATTCCGATTTATTTGAACACCTTTCATCACTCAGAGGATTAGTGGCCCCATTCAATTATTTGAATATATATTTGGTTACATTCTCCACAGTCATATCTCTTAAACCATAGGCTCTATTTATTATAGAACATTCTCACATTAAAGGAGTTTACCACCACTAAACTGGGTCTGCAAGACATATTAAAGAATTCTACTTAAGCCAGAAAGAAAAGCCATAACTAAAAATAAGAAAATAGATGAAATAAAAAGTCTCACTAGTAAAGGTAAATATATAACAACAATAGAAGATCAGCCATTATGAATACAATATGAATGTTAAAAGGCAAATGCAGAAAAATAATCTAGAACTAAAATAAGTAATTGGCAGATAGACAAAACAAAGTCATCTAGAATATTACATGAAAAAAATAACTGTGGGAGGAGTAAATATGTAGCATTATAAAATGCATTTGAACTTAAACACCTGCAGGTTACTATAGGTATAGATTGATATTACACACACACACACACACACATATATATATATATATATATATATATATATATATATATATATATAATTGTAAACACAAACCAAAATCAACAAAAGGACAAACAAAAAATAAAAAAAAAAGAACCCAAGCAAAATAGTAATGAAAAACAGGAACCACAAGGACAAGATAAAGAGAAGAAAAAAGAACAAAGAAGAACTAAGAAAAAAATGATTACCAAAAGAACAAAGATGGCAAACAAACATGAAAACATGTTAACCATCACTAATCAACAGGGAAATACAACTCAAATTCACAATGAAATATCACCTCATTCCTGTCAGTATAGCTATACTTAAAAAGCCAAATAACAAGTGTTGATGAGGATGTGAGGAAAAGGAAACTCTTGTACACTGTTGGTGGGTTTATAAATTTGTGTCACACAATGGAAAACAGTATGGAGTTTTCTTAAAAACTTAAAACAATATGTGATTCAGCAATTTTACTTCTAGATATTTATCAAAAGAAAACACTAACTCAAAAAGATATATGCAGCAAAATGTTCATTGCAGCATTATTTACAATTATCAAGATATGGAAGCAGCTGGGTGGCCATCAATATGTAAATGGTTAAAGACATAGTATAAGCTCACATATAAAATAGTGCAGAATAATGCAAAGAGTTGGGCCCCGTGTATTTTTGCACTTCTGACTGAAGATCAAAAATAGTTGTTTTGATCTATGGTGGTTTACTATGTGTATGTGATCCCCAGGAATATGAAGGTCCAAATGTATTAGGAGGTCTATCCAGAAAGTATGCAGCCTCATACTATGAAAAAGAGACATTTATTGAAAAATATGCAAGAAACATTGTACACAGGACAATTCTGACTTAGCCCCCTTCAAAGTAAGCATCTTGGGACCTCACATAGTTCTCCCAGGGTCTCTCCCACTGTTAAAAACACTAGGCAAAATTTGTTATCATTGCCATCAGCTACCCTGTCATATTTTCCTGAATCTCATTCATAGTCTGCAATCTCTTCCCTTTCAAAGGTGATTTTAGTTTTTGGAAAATCCAGAAGTCACAGGGTGCCACATCTGGGCTTTGGGGCACAAGTCACCTAGGTGATTTGATGCTTCACCAAAACACTCTGCATGAGACTTGATGCATGAATAGTCATGTTGCCAATCACCAGTTGCCCATAGCTGCAGTCTTCTGAATCACCTGAATAATTTCCACAGAGGAATGTTCAAGCTTAATGCAGGATCTGATGCAGGTATGTTCTTCTGCTCACTTAGTTATTTTCAATGTGACAGCCACACAGTACACATGCTCACTCAACTGCACGTATCACTCCCACTGACTAGTACAATGAAGTCATCATTGTTCACACACAGCACTCCTGTCCACTCTCTTTGGCTGCCAGGTCACACTGATGTCACATAAACTGTTCTCATGATAGTAATAATGGCTGGACTTTTTCCAGACAGACCTCATAAGGAACATCTTCCAAGTTAATGTTTAACTTTTTGAGAGGAGGGAAATCCTTAGTGAATTTGATGTCTCTGCATTTACTGATTTTTGTCATGGAGACTGTTCGATAAGACACTGAGATTCTCTTATGATCACTAATCAAACATTGAGCATTTTCCAATGTCTCATAGGGATGTATTAGGGAGTAGAACGTTTACAGTTGAGCCGTCATCTGATCTTGCCTGTCAAATAAGTTCCGCTCTGCCAATCACCGTGCGACTTTTAGAAGCATATAACAATAGTAATACAAAACAGCCATTAAAAAGTACATAGAGTCGGAGCTGCCATCCAGAGGAACTCCTTTGCCTGTCTTAATCCTCTGGAACGTTAAAACTGGGCAAATAAACCTAAAAGCAATATTACATCTTAAACAATTGTTTGCAAAGATAGCAAGAAAGCAGATATTATGAATACTGGAATGAAACTGTAAAAACCTTCTGTGGAATTAACAGCATTATGTTAGTTCACCTGCACCTATGGCAATTCCTTTCTTCTATTCCCTTTCTCATAAATAGCCTCTGCCTTTGCCTCCTATCAGAGCAGTATTCGGGTTTCTGTTTGAATCAGTGCTTCCCAAACAACTATTCTTTTGGATCTCAAATAAATCCCTCTCTCTTCTTACTTTGGCCTTTCACTTTTAGGTTAATAGGCAAATAAATGAACATTTTTCAAAAAGATTTTATTTAATTATTTTTAGAAAGAGAGGAAGAGAGAGAGGCAGAGAGGGAGAAAGACATCACTGTATGGTTGCTTTTCACCTGCCTCCAGCCACAGACCTGACTGGAGACCTGGTTTGCAACCTTGTTATGTGCCCTGGCTGGGGAATCAAACCTGCGACTTTTGGGTTCGCAGGCCGGAACCTTATCCACTGTGCTACCAGCCAGGGTTAAATGAACATTTTAAAATATAATTTTTAATTTAGAAAAAGACTGTCATTAAGCTGGTCAAATTTTCTTCAGTTTTTGAGGGGTTAATTTTGCCTTAATTTTCTATTCTGTTTGTTTATTTGTTTTTCCTAAGCAATTCTGGAAGACATGTGACTAACGGAAAGAAAACGGTAGATTAATGAGAAGAAAGAAGAAAAAATGTAAAAGGAAAGGATAAAAAATAAAAACACATATCTGTTATAAATATATTAGTACTGCCAGAATTTATGGCCCCCTCAGACATTCAACCTTGTTCCATTAATTGTCTTCAAGACTGCCATCCTGCAAACAGTTTAAAATGATGATTTAGAATTAGTGACATCTGAAGGCCTCAACAACAGCTCTAATTTATTTTAAAAACCATGACATATCAAGGCTGTAAATGTAGTTTCAGAGGACGAACTTATTCTTATTTTCAGAAAAGCATATAAATTGTTATAGGATCAGGAGGATAATCACAGAATTTTCTCTAGAACCTTTTTGTTGCTAGGGAAAATAGGTAAGAGAATTGTCTTAATCTGTTTCATACCTTTACCTCTCCAAGGGAAATATTTCAGCCTTTTTGCTTTCAAAAATAGCAATCTAATAATTGACCTAAAAGGAAATCTAATAATTGACCTAAAAAGGAAAAAAAATTGCCCATGGATTTCAAATAATAATAATAATATGTACTATGTGATTCTTTGTCATTAATGTGGCATAAACATTAGAATATCCAAAGTTCTCATTTATAAAAAAGCTCAAAAGACAGTCCCTACAAAAAAATGACAAAAATTATACATAGACTAGCCCTTAATGCGTTTCATTCTACTGCTTCATAGATGCTATAGACATATTTGTCTCTTTACTTTATCTATCAATCACCTAGTTCTTGTTGTTTTATAAACTCGAAGTTGTCAGGAAAGAGGGGAGAGTTCTTTAATGGGCAAGAATTTCAGATTCGCAAGATGAAAAAGTTCTGGAGATGTGTTTCACAACAATGTAAATATACTTAACACAACTGAAATGTACGCTTAAAATGGTTAGGATGGTAAATTTTGTTAAGGGCTTTTTGGTCATATTTTTGAAAGCTTGAATCTGTGTTGTAAGTATTTTATCAGGAGATTAAAAATTGAGTGAGGCTCTGCTTACCTTTAGATAGCTTATAATTTATGGCAAGTTATAGAACAATGCATAAATAACTAATTACACTAAATATCCTGTGTGCTGCAGATTAAGTTCTTTGAAAATTTAAAGAGGGAGAAACCTTATCTTGGTAAAAGAAACGTAAATGAAGGTGTTTTCTTTCCATTGAAAGCAGGGAAGAGTTCATGGGAAATTCTTAGCTATACACTGACAAAAGTTCTGTTTCAGAATTGTGTAGGTTACTTAGGGTGGTGGATCCTAATCCCTTAATCCTCTTCAGAGGTTGTAGTTAACTTTATTTCTAACTTCACCCTTCCATGTCAATAAAATAGTTTATTAACTGGACTCCTCATCTCTGTGACTACTTGACAATGGGTGGTAGGCTCTATAATATCCATGGTGTTCCAAGTGCTTCTAAAGTTTCTGACTGTATTCAGCAAACAGAATTTTAATACCTTTCTGGACATAAAGAACTAAAAATTTAAAAATGGGAAATTAAACACTGATCAGAAGGATGTAGCAGTAAAAAACTCCTCAAAGGTCTTCATTGCCCTAGCTACAAATGTGAACATGTTTTCTTAATAGGAAGTCTTCAGACCCAAGTGAGTTAGGGCACTTGAACCTGAAATTGCACATTAAGACAAAGACCGTTCTTTGGATTGGAGCATAATTTCAAAATAGTAGCACTCCTTGCACCCTGGGGAAAAAGAATGCAACTTTTACGGAGGAGGAAAGCTACCTCAGTACAGATTATGTTCAAGAGACACAAGTAAAATTTTCAAATACACAAAGAAAGTATCCACTATGAGTGAGAGTTCACAGAAATGAAATTTAAATCTCTATGGTTTCATATACTCAATTATCAGGAAGAAGCTATAAAATATTGATGGGAAATATTGATTTTTCTTTCTTTTGTTTTCTCTCAGTTTCTATTGCTTTTAATTCATATGATATTAAAAAATAGAAAAAAAAACAGTAAAAATCCTGTGAAAATATATTTTAGAAAATAGGAAAACCTAATGTCTACTGTTGGAGAAATGTGTTCATCTGAAATATATAGTTTACTGTTTATTTTTATAGATGCATATTATTTCATATATTGATTGCTTTAAGTGGAAATTACTCTAAAATAAACCAGTTTCTCTTCAATACAATCTTCTGGTCATTAGAAAACCCTTTTTTAACATTTATTTTTTTACTTACTCAACACATAGGAAGGAATATAAATTTAGCAAATAAAATACAGAATGTCAAGTGAAATTTAAATTTTAGATAAACTACAGATAATATTTAATGAAAGTATGCCACAAAGTAATATTTAACTAGGTATCTTGTATTTTATCAGGTAATCTAACATTAAGCTCTCTGCTAAGTCTTAGGGTTATCAGGGAGAATAAAATAGACATCTCTGTCTTCATGAAATTTATAATCAGTGGTGGCTTGACAGGTATAGATATTTATAAGTATTTTTAAATGAGATATTTCCTATACCACATCTAAGGCTTCTACATGATTAATGAAATATTCAGGGTTACATAATCCTTCAAAATAAAGGTTCTAGTTTTTGTCTCCTGCTATAATTTTTGACTATTGAACTAAAATTTACAATTTTTATTGTGTCCATACCCCTTCTTTACTTCCATCACAATCTAGTTTCCTAAAGAGGGTTAATCCCTAGAGAGGTGATTTTGGAATGGATAGGGTGTTATTGCCACACATAATTTTCTACTTTAAAGTAATCTTCATATTAAGGTTGACATGTGAGTTTTATTTTAGGGATATAGGTGAAGTTTGAATTAAAGACTAAATATTAAAATGGTTTTTTGGAACTGAATTAGGAACATAAAAAAACTTTTAAGTATTCTACAAAAGTAGCCATAGAGTAAGTTGAAATAAATTCAAATGAAAAAGAAACTAAATATATGTCTTGTTTAGATATAATTTTCTCAAGCTGTTAGTGGAATTATCTTTTCATTTACAACAAAACAAATCATTAAATATTAATGCACAATCTCATTGAGAATTGAAGCTCTATATTTGGCATATACTCTCAAAATCCCAAATACATGGAGAATTCAATCCTCTGCGGCCAGTGTTTGTCATTAGGTTTCTTTCTTAATTTTAACAGAAGTCATTCTCATCTAATTGCAGGATGAAAATGCCTTCAAGAGCAATTTTTTAAACAATGTCTTTTTACCATCTTGCTTAGAGCTCTAAATCATATTTGCAAACAAAAAGCACTTAAAAAAATTCTCAACACATTTGATCTCCTGACTCTTTGTCTGCAATCCAGTATGTTGGTGCCAGACTTCTTTCAAAAATTTCAGGGCTAGACAATATAAATTACCATGTAGGAATTTTGCCATTGACTAAATAACATGAGAAAGGAGACTGTAGAAACCAGAGACACATCATAAATAACAATTGAGTTGATGTTTTTTAATTGCCCTGTATCTTTGCTGGGTAATGAATTCTTCCTCTCAATAGTGCAGAGTGCAATGACTTCTACAAGGCAAATGTGTGGTAGATGGATAAGCATAACCCAAAGGCCCCTGCTTTTTTTGACACTAATTATTGAACATATGTTTGCAGAAGAAACAGTTTGCATATTCCCTTTCTTTTCTTAGTAAAGTAAGTATAGCTCTTGGTCAGAAATATAAAATTGATAAACTGAAACTGTTTCTGGATTGGAAATAATAATCAGAAGTCAACTTCCTCCCTGCTTGTTTTGCCTACTAATTTTTTCTCCAAAAACCAAAGGATGAATTGGAAGGAAAAAGAGAGATTAGTTTAAAAGACACAGTGGTAGCCCTGGCTGGTGGCACAGTGGATAAGGCACCCGCCTGCTAACCCAAAGGTCGCTGGTTCGATTCCCAGCCAGGGCAACTTAACTAGGTTGCAAGCCATGTCTCCAGCCAGGTCTGTAGCTGGAGGCAGGTGAAAGGCAACCACATATATTGATGTTTCTTTCCCTCTCTGCCTCTCTCCCTTCCCCTCTCTCTGAAAAATAATAAAATCTTAAAAAAAAAAAAAAAAAAAAAAAAGACATAGCTGTGCACACACATTAACGTGGTATTAGAAAATGTATGAAGCTGAGCCCAGGGAAAGGAAAATAGAGTAGACAGGGAGAAAAGAGATGCGTAGGAAAGTAATGAGACAGAAAGCCAAGTTTGGCTGGCACAGGTTTTCATCTTCATTTGAATTAAATCAACTGGTTAAAACAAATGATAATATGAATATGCTTTCCAAGGCAGTGCATTTTATTTTCACCAAAGAAACATGACTTAACTGAGCTGTGGGAAGATGAGATGCTTTAAATAAAAGGAATTCATAAGAAGAGAAAGATATTTGAACCACCTATGAGAACATGAAATGTATTTTGACATATCATGTATTAGCCTTCAATTTAATAGTATTTCATGCACACATTTCCTTTTTCCTAGAAACCAATTAGAATATACTTATATTTCCATTATTCTTTCCACTTCCCATGTCTCTGCTAAACACTTTTTATGGTTGCATCAGGTTGTGTTCGTAGACTTGCATTTATATCAAGCTGTGAGCATTATCCTGAATATATGTTCTCTGCTGGATGCCCGGCTATCAGGTTCTCTCTTAAAACTGTCTATGTTGGATTTATTGGAAAAAAAATAGAAAATAATGTAAAGAGACTATTTATATGCAACAGTCAAAATCTCTATAGTTCAAATAATATACATATATATGCTTATGTGCTTATATGCAGAAATATGAATATGTCTATAAGCATATACATACATACATACATAGGCAGACTGACTTCTTATCCAGAAACAGAAATGGAGGCTACAACAGCAATAATAACTAATAATTGCTACCTGCTAGACCATATGATAGTTGCTTAAATCTCATTATTCAGTTTTTTAAAAAACATGATGAGTTGGACATTACTAATACTCCTTGCAAAGATAAAGAGACCAACGTTTACATAAGTTAAGGAGCTTTGCCACAGTCCTACAGCTTGGAAGTGGCAGAAAAATATTTTCTTTGGAAGGACTTAATGACCAAATAAGTATGATTTGTCTTTTCAACAGCAAAGAACAGATTAAAATTAGGGGCAAGTGAAGGTAGAAACATGAAGAATGGATCACAAAGGATACCACAAGTTAACCTAAATTGTATACCACACACACAAAAAAAGGATTTTTTTCAGATAAGTGGTCACAATTACTCTAGATTTTTGGAGACCCCTACAAAATCTGGTCAGTAAAGTATTTTATAGATTTCATACTGTTTCAAAATCTAAGAAATAAGGTTATTTATAGAAATGAGACTTGAAATTTCATTTGGATATCTGCATTAGAAGAATGCTATGTCAGGTAATGCACAATGTTCTAAGATAATAACAAACAATAAACTGAAAATAGAAAATGTTTATCGGGGCATACAGGTGGAGATGAATTTACTAGAGCAATGTCTCAAGGCCTTCCTGAAAGCAAGGTTACTGTCATCTGATTGGGAGAAAAAAAAAAGAAAAGAAACACTTGGAAGAATAAATATATTGAAGTGATTCAAGTTTATTGTGATGAAGAACAGTTTGAAGTGCATTACTAACTACTTACTATAGAGGAAATTATTTTATTAGTATGCACTTTAGAAATGTCTTCATTTAAAAAGAATAGAAGCCATGGCTGGTGGTTCAGTGGATAGGTACTGGCCTTCGAACCCAAATGTTGCTGGTTTGATTCCCAGCCAGGGCACATAACCAGGTTGCAAGCCAGGTCTCTAGCCAGGTCTGTAGCTGGAGGCAGGTGAAAGGCAACCATACATTGGTGCTTCTCTCCTTTCCTTTCTCCCTCCCTGCCCTTCTCTCTAAAGATAATGAATAAAATCTTTAAAAAAATAGAATTAGTGTTCTTTAATGAAAACAAAGGGACCTACAGTGGTTTCCTGCCCATGTGGGAGAGTGCTAATGTCTCTCAGAGGTGGGCCAAAGGTTCTCACCATCAGTAGTTAGGGAGAAACAAAATTAATGTGAGAAGGATAATGGTATGTCTTTCACAAAGCCCATATACAAAAACTGTTATACCTCAACACTGAAAATTCCCTAATATATAAAATGGCTAACTGCTGTTTCTAAGTTCTTCTCAAACAATTGAGAAGTATAATTTCTCCAGAACAAAGCGTGCCCAAGCAGCAAGTGACAGATACCTAAGGAACTGAAAGTGAAAGCACATGTGATAATTCCCAGCAAAATACTACAGAAAAAGACAGAACTGTTAGAGCAAAATATAATCACTAAAGGATGTACTTGTATTTGTAAAAAAAAACTCAAGAAAGCAAAAATAGTATGCTAAAATTTTAAAATATTTAAATAAAATTAGTACATGCACATTTTTAACAAAAGTAAACTACAATAAGTATAAAATGAAAGTAAAGCTTTTATTCCTCTCCCACTTGTCACTCCCCCTCCTTTAGAAATAACTACTGCTTTCATATCTTTTGATATTCACCAAATAAACCTTTAAATATATAAATATAATATATAAGTATATAATGTTATAGGTATATTATTAAATATATTTAATAGTTGATATATCGATAATATATAGAAATTATGTATGATAAACACTATATATTATATAAGCATAATATTAAATGTTTAGGCAATATAGAGATGTAAATGATATATAGAAATTATACAAGTATTGCAGTAAACCTTTTTATTTGAAATAAATTGTTGAAATTTATTTTAAAATTTTAATTACATTTATTGGGGTAACATTGGTAAATTGTGTCATATAGATTTCGAGTGTACGTTTCTATGATACGTATGATACGTGATCTGTATATTGCAGACTGTACTCAACACTCTAAGCCGGATCATCTGTCACTGGCTCCCTTCACCCTTTCCTACCCCAACCCCTTTTCCCTCTGTTAACCACCATACCATTGTTTTGGTCTGAATTTTAGTTTTATGTCCCACATATGAGTGAAGTCATATGGTTCTTAGCTTTTTCTGATTGACATTTCACTTACATAATTTTCTCAAAATCCACCCATGTTGCCGAAAATGACAGTAATTCATCATTTTTATGCCTAATATGCCATTGTATATCCATATATGTACTGCATCTTCTTTATAGAAACTAATTTTTTTTTTCTGAGCTGCCTGAATTACGATTGTTATTCCTGGTTTTTGATGGATTCCTTCTCTATCTAGGAATCTATGTATGCAGGGCATTTCCCTAGTAGATTGCTAAGAAGTTTTTCAATTATTTTTTTAGTAGGCGACACTGAACCAACAAGTGTTTTATTTAGCTCTCTTGTACTTCTCTGACTTTTCAGATCTCTGAGGGGTGGTGAAAAAATGGCCTGTGTTTCCTGGGAAGGTGGGCAACAGCCCTGTAATCTGGTTGTTCTGGCCTCACAGGACCTACCCTGCAGGGGAATTCAGGGATGATGAGGCTGAAAATCTGTGCAATCTGAGTGCTGTCAGATATTACAGCCAGGGGCCACTGGTCTCACAGCCTGTCTCACTGTAGGGATGTGGGGTGAAGCTGGGGAAGCTCAGCAGCTCCTTTGATGCTTTGCCTTAACAGCGAGTAGGCCAGTGGACCTCTGTGTGTGTCCCCTGTACCTCCCCCTTCAGCTCCTCCAACGCTGGGATTAGTTTCAGAGCACACCCTTTGCTCAGGGAAACAGTGTGCCTGTAGTACCAGTTCTCAGGTTTTCAGATAATGTGCTCTGTGGTCTGACAGGGACGGTGAGGGGATGCGGGCTAGGGGAGGGGAAGGGAAGGTGACCAGGCTCTTTAGTTTTGTTCCTCAGTCTGTGATGCTGATTGACAGACAGCCATGCCAACTCTGAGTTTTGTTTCTGTCTAGGACAATGGCTTTAGCAGCAGCGAGTACTGCCTACTACCGCAGGTTTATTACCAAACCTCTGCTCCCCCTGGCTGAAGGGACCGCCACAACCTGGCTGCTCCCCTTTCTGGGCAGAGCCTTTTGTGAGCTCTGGGCACCGGCAGAGTGCATGGCTCCTTTGAGCTCTCTTCTCTTCCAGCATCCCTGGTTTGATCCCATTTGCTCATCTTTAGATGTTTCGAGGCATGGACCTCTCAGATGGGTTTGTGTGTGAAGCAAGGAAACCTTTGTTGAACAATAGCTGTTCAAATTGTTGTAACTTGAAGGGCATGGACCCCGGGTATCTCTCATGCCACCATGTCTCTGATGTCACCCTATGTTAAACTTTAAATAACATGCTTACGCCATTGTCTTAATTCATCTCCTTCAAACAAATCTGATCGCCATTTCCTATGAAAATGAGGTCATTACTTATAGTTCTTTTCACGTGTCCTGCCTTTTTAGCCTCAGAAGTTTTGTTAATTATTCGGTATTTTATATAATCAAAATTTATACTACTTACATTTTATGCAGTAATGTTCATTAAGCCTACTTTTGGTTATGGTAGCAGAATTTCTAAACCAAGTTGTGTGAGCCATCAGAATCCCCCTGTCTGATTATTTAAATGTAGGTTCTTAGTTCTATCTGCAGGGATCTAATTAAGCACATCTGAAATGAGGAATAAGTGCCCTGGCTGGTGTTTCAGTGGATAGGCATAGTCTGTGAACCCAAAGGTCACTGATTTGATTCCCAGATTGCAAGGCAGGTCTCCAGACAGGTCCATAGTAGGAGGCAGGTGAAAGGCAACCATACATTTATGTTGCTTTCCCTTTCTTCCTCCATCCCTGCCCTTCTTTCTAAATATAATGAATTAAAAAAATAAATACATAAATAAATTAAAATGAGGACTAAGGATTTGTATTTGTAATGATTTCCTCAGATAGTTCTTTTGAATACTAAATATTCAGAAACACGTATGAATTTCCATCTAAACTTAAAATAATAAAATATATATTAAATGTGGCCCTATAAATGTTCTCACTGTAGTAGCAACAGAAAAAACAAATTGCTATACTATTAAAATTAGTAACTCAAAACAGAATTTTGCTCTATCAAGATCTAATGCATCCACTTTTAATTTCTTTCTGCTTTCCTTGAATTTTTAAATCTTATTCAACTATCAGAGAATTTTGTTGGTCACATATATCCAATTTTACCCTTTCTTAGAATACTTTTGTAGTAGGTGTATATTTCTGACTAATTTCTCAATAGATGCATACATGTGAAATTTGAAAGCACTATTATTTTTCTATGATACCTCATGAATAACTTGAACATTAAATTACATGTTCACTTGTTTTTCTATCATAATTACAAAGACATTAATTCTAGTTCTAGTATGCATGAGTCTAGTGAGACAGGCACTACCAGCCTGATGGTTGTTCCTTTTAGATATTCCATTGTTGTTGTTTTGTGTTTTTCCCTTTAGAAACAATTAAGCTGTTTATGAAGTTGTGAAATTTCTCCAAGTAATAGGTCTTAGCAAGGAACAGGATGTAGTTCTTTAATAAAATAATTTTCTGTTGGTGTCACCAATTGGCAGGTACGTCAAAAGCATGTAGGTTGTTGTCTATATGTGAGATGCATATAAATACAGAGTCAATTTTTTTAAATGAATAATAATGTCATTTATTTTATAATTAGCTTTTTTCTCTTGATATTTGAAAATTTCATCTTCAGCAATATTATTCAAAATAGAGTAGAATTGTCAAACACCTGAGCTTTGATTCTTTCCCTAGTTGCTTTACATTTCTATGACTATTTCCCAGCACAATGACCAAAACGTATCTCACAGTGTTCTTTGTAATTGTATCAGGTTAAAGATTCAAAGTGGTACCATTTTTTTACACATATATGAGATCTGTCCAGAAAAAGTCCAACCATTGTTAATATAACAAGAATGGTGTGCATGACATTGATGTAACCAAGGAGAGTGGATTGAAATGAGCATGTGTGATACTGATGACTTTACTGTACTAGTCAATGGAGGCAGTAGATGCAGTTGAGTGAGCATATGTACTGTGTGGCCATCACATTCAAAATGACTAGTGAGTAGAGCAATGAATATGCATCAAATTTCCCATTAAGCTTGAACATTTCCTCTGCAGAAACTATTTGGATAATTCTGAAGGTCCCAGATAAACTAGTGGCTGGCAGCTTCATCATGACAACCCAACCACTCAAGCATCATGTCTAGTGCAGAGGTTTTTGGCAAAACACCAAATCACCCAAGTAACGCAGTCCCTCTACAGCTCAGACATGGTGCCCTGTGTCTCCTGGCTTTTCCCAAAATTAAAATCACCTTTGAAAGGGAAGAGATTCCAAATCATCAATGAGATTCATGAACATACAATGGGGCAGCTGATGGCAACTGGGAAAACTGTGTGAGGTCCCAGGGTGCCTACTTTGAAGGGGACTGAGGCATCACTGGCCTTTGTACAGTGTTTCTTATATCTGGCATCTTCTTAAATAAATGTCTCCATTTTCCATTTTCCATATTAAGGCTGGATACCTTCTGGACAGACCTCACCTCATATACTATATATAAGTATTTTCTAAGTATTGATTATTAACTCACACTCTGGGAGTCTGAAAAATTCCATCTGATTCAGTTTGATTCTCTACTTTTTAATCAAATTATCTGATAATAGTTCAGCACTTTACTTTTCCTCACTGGTTTAGACTTTACATTTTTTAACTGATGGCTACTATATATATTATGCTTCCTACACAACATCAGATGAGAAAATTTCCTGCTTTAAAGTTTTACAGCTAGTCTAGTCTTCTAACTAAAGAAAGTATTTACTGTATATCTAATTTTTAAAAAGTTTCTTTAGGCATGTTCACTGTTTCAGTACAAAAGAAATCATTTTGGAGATATATTTTTCTAATAAATAATTATAATATATGCCATGGTTTATAGGTCTGACTTTTAAAATGTACTCATTTAATGTTACTTTGATAGCTGCTTGATGGGAAAATGATAGCTCAGAATATTTTGTGGATGATAAGACTTTGATCAGATTCTTTCTTTTAGTCTAAATGATTACATTTGGTTCTCAGGAAAATTTTTATGCATATCAGATAGCCAGACAATTGCTTCACCCATTAAGATATTGTGTTTTCTCCTCCTTAACTTAATTTTGTGTAGCAAGGCTATTTTTCAGGGTATTGAATTTTTTTTTTATAACTAGAAGAAATACATGCTCTATTACTTCTTTACAAAGTAATTTACATATAAATGAGCTCCTCCTCTTATCCCTATCCATTGTCTTTATTCTGCAAACAGTTGCATATTTGAACAAGTCTTTTGGACCACATATTAAATTCAAGAATAAAAAGAATTGGCAATATTACATTTAGAAAATGGTGATGCAATGTTATTACTTATTTACTCAGTTCCCATGAATTTATTGAATCAGAAACTACACAAGCTTTTCTAAGTATTGATTATTAACTCACACTCTGGGAGTCTGAAAAATTCCATCTGATTCAATTTGATTCTCTACTTTTTAATCAAATTATCTGATAATAGTTCAGCACTTTACTTTTCCTCACTGGTTCAGACTTTACATTTTTTAACTGATGGTTACTCTTTTATAAAAATAGCATGTGAAATAAAAACAGGCTATGCAATACACCTGAGAAGTTTGGGGGGTGCCACATGGCAGGCCTGACTGGCTCAGTGTGGTCTGATCACAAATTCCTAACTGGGCAGATCATAAAGAATAGTCATATCTCAGACTTACAGCATAGCAAAGGTCAGTGGTCACCTTATGTGAGCTCTGTTCCTTATGCATGTAGAATAACACATCTCTTCTTTGAAATTTCAGAGTAATTTTCTTTCCAACTCCCAAAGGCACAACCATCAGCACCACAGTATATACTCACCACCCAGGAGACAAGAACATTTCATTATTACCTTGTTATCCACATACCATCTTGATGTGCTGTAAATGTTAATTATTAACTATCCTGCACCCACCAATGCAAAAGAAGCATGTGTTTCTCCACTTTGCTTTTTATTGAGTCCTAGCGGTTTTCCTGCTTTGCTTTCTTCTGCCTCCTTAAGCTATGACCAATGGGTTTCATGTACCTTTCTTACTACTACCACTACTACTACTTCTTCTTCTTCTTCTTCTTCTTCTTCTTCTTCTTCTTCTTCTTCTTCTTCTTCCTCTTCCTCTTCCTCTTCCTCTTCCTCTTCCTCTTCCTCTTCTTCTTCTTCTCCTTCTCCTTCTCCTTCTCCTTCTCCTTCTTCTTCTTCTTCAATATATATATATAAAATAAGCTGCTATTTTTCTCCAGAGCACTTGAGAACTTTCTCCTCAGAATATGTCCTAAGTTTTGCTTAAAGAAGTTTATAAAATTATCTATGGGTTTGGACATTCCTTAGGTTGACCAGCACAACTGCAACTTGCTAGAAGTCATCAATTGTGTTTCTGGATATTTATGGTGTGATTTTTGTACTTTGAACACCACAGTGATTATAAATACCTTGTACTAGATATTTATCACAAAAAGGATAAACAGCTAAATTATTATTATTTAAAAGATCCATTTATATAATTATTTTACTTTATACTTCATTTTATGTGTTTATATAATTACTTTAATTACAATGTAGTTTCTGGCTTAAGATTTTCTGGTTTATATATCTCATTTCATTTCATTTATTTCATTTCTCTAGAGTGAGGAGAAGGGAGAGAAAGAGAGTGAAGGAAACATTGATGTGAGGGAGAAACATCAATCTATTGCCTCTTGCACACCCTGACCAGGGACAGAAATGGCAACCTAAGCATGTGCCCTGACCTGGAATCTAACTGACAACCTTTTGCTTTACAGGGTGATACCCAGCCCACTGAGCCACACTAGCCAGGGCTGGATGTATATTTTTAATGATAATATTAATAAATACCAATTATAAAATGTAGAAAAATACAAAGAATATAAAAGGAGTTAAGGTCTACCTTTTATACTCAGTTCCTATCCCCAGTTCTCTATTAACCATTTAGCGATATATTCCCAAATTCAATGTTTATACCAGAGGAAGCATGGCCAAACGCTGTTGTATTTCAGAGAGGTCACATTTTTTTCAATGTAAAACCCAACCTTATATCAGCACAAATAATGAAGCACAAGTGTGCATATGTAAACACAGACAAACAAAAATTCCTCTTGAAAGTCCTCTCATTTTTGCCTCAATCCCTCACCAGCCATGATAACAAATAAATCTTACTATTACATTGGCTATAATATCTCAACATTTCCTAAAATAATAGTTAATCTATAATTATTATTTATAAACATGATTTTTTTTACATCTTCGACCTGGTTTAAGTACCTACTTTTTTGTTATAGTTTATTCCTTAGTGTGTTCTGTTTATTACTTCCTTCAGGGATGACTGATAACTTGGCTTCAGCAAATTTAATACCAAGATAATTTTTTTCACTTTTATTATGGTTTATTACACACATTTCCCCCCTGGCCTTTCAAAAGTAAAAAAAAAAAAAAAAAAAAAAAAATGTTCTTACAAAACCAATCCCACCAATTTTAGAGTCAATACAATGTAATGATATTCTACTACATTTCTAACATGGAACCATTTATAATAATATTATAGAAAATTGTCTAAAGTGAGAATAATCATAATTAAAAATTACAAAGTAGAATTAAAAAGCTAAAAGTACAATGATTCAGTTTCTCTACTTTCTAGCCTAGGAATGCTAGCCTTTTTTTTAATATAATGTTTTTTTAGTTATGTAAATCAGTATTTTAAAAAATCTGTTATAGTTTATGTTCCACATTATTTTCAGGTGTACAACATAGTGGTTAGACAATCATATTCATTGTAAAGTGTTCTCCCTGATGTTTTCAGTGTCAGATTAGCACCATACATAATTACTATAATAATATTATTTACATTATTTCCTATATGTAGCTTACATCCCCTATTTTGTAACTACTAATTTGTACTGTAAGTTGGTATGTTAATTTTACATTTAAAATGTGAAAAAAATAAGAAACCTAAAGTCAAAAGTTATTCATAAACCCACCACCTAAAGACATCTGTTAACATTTCAATATATACTGAAAGTCATTTGTTTCTAAATTTAAGTATAATCTTTACAATTGGGATATTACAGTAAATTGTTTTATAATCTGCCTTTTTTACTTAATATAGTTTTTTTTTCATACATAAAGAGAATGGTTTATCAGCTTAACTTTTTCTGAAAACATATCCTGACCACAATTTTGAGCTTAATTTGTTAAATTCATTTTCTTATATTTATCTGACAACTCCCATTATACAAATACTTCCTGATAAACTATCTATTATGGGTGTAATTACTATTTTTCTAATAAGTTACATTATATTACTACTATTTAGACAAATTAAGAAAGTCACTTTCTTCTAGCCATTGCCCTTTTCAGGTACCTAAAATATCCTAGATGTTTGTTTAGGCTTTTCTAAACTAAAAGGGTCAGGTTATATGCCTTGATCACATTAGTGGTTGAAATGATGTCCTATAGTCCCTCTCCCCACATAGGTAACTGCTTACCTATGTGCATGCAACGTGCATGGAGAGAAGGAAGAGTGGACAGAGATGGTTGGTAAAGATAGTTTGTCTGGAAATGTCAGTGGGTTTGACATTTTCTTCTTTGCTGTTACAATCAACATTTTTTGAAAAATTATTTGGAGAAAGTTGAGGCAACTTTCTTTTAGAGAAATCCTCTTATTTTAGAGAAATAGGAGGATTATGAACTAGTGTATATTTTCGGAAAACAACTTCACTCTACGAAAGCTACATTCATAGGTTTTGAAGATGTAATAGCACTCCTGACATTATATCACAAAATAATTAGAAATTAAAACACTAACGAACCAGATGTTTTTTTGCTATATTCATATGCTTATTAATTGATCCTGATTAAATTGTGGTATTCTTTACAAAAGAGTCAGTCAATAAAAAAGTATTCATAAAGAAACACAGTAAGATACATATATTTACATTCCACACTGGCTTAACTCAATTTAGTCTTAGACGACTATGAGTTAAATGGGTATTTTTGGTATTCACCAGTAGCCCTGGGTAGCAGGCAGCTACTCCTCCAAAAATTATAGTGAAAGCAAGTGTCTGACCCTTGCTGCCACATATTTTCACTTATTTTAAAAATTTTTTATTGTATATTTTCCATTACCATTTAGTCCCCTTGTGTCTTTGCAAACACCACACTGTGGTCCACATCCATGAGTTCTTTTTCTCTTTTTGCTCAATCCCTCTACCCCTTAAACTAACACCACTTAGCTGTGATCTTGCAAGCATTTAGTTAAAAGTTGACGCACAATGCTCTAAAAGCTCTTTTTCAGAATTCTCAAAACATCCTTTATTACAGGTTCATCTGAGGCAAATTGGGCCATATACCAAATAGTATTCATTTATAAATACCACCTATGAAGGTTACATGACCAAGAGTTCTCAGAAAAATGATCAGAAAATTGACCTGTTGGTTGGAACATTGTCCTACACCCCAAAACATTGTAGGTTCAATTCCCAGATGGGAGGCAACCAATCAATGTTTCTCCTTTACATAGATGTTTCTCTCTCTCTCTCTCTCTCTCTCTCTCTCTCTCTCTCTCTCTCTCTCTCTCTTTCAAACAATAAATGTATTCTTGGGTAAGGATTAACTTTCTTAAATTGACTATTCAGGGACCAAGCAGAGGAAAGTTTCCCAACTTTACATTTTAAGATGCTTCCTAAATTTTTATACTATGCCAATGCAAAGATAGGGAAGTATTTCATTAGTAATCTAGGTAATTCATGTATCATCAATACCATTTCTAACATTCATTTTGCTAATTAACTAATTTCACCAAAACCTAGTTTGAACATATATTATATTAAGCAGCTGGTGCAGATGGGGTATAGAGATAGCTAGATTACTCATTGTAGCAGTCTCTGTAGTGCGGTATTTCTCATAAATGCTAGTTGACTATACCTGGAGCGTGAATTAGTGATTTAGGAACTAACAATCCCTAGAGCAGAGCTTTGACTACACTGAGGAATTTTAAAGTTAATTACAGAAATCAAAACAGATATAACAACACATTTAAGAGTCTGGCTAAAAATATATTTATACCTTATAATTCCAGGTATATTAAAATGTGTACATACAAAATATTACTAGAAAATACACCAAAAATATTGTTTTTATGTTATTTGTGTTTTCTTCCTTATATGTACATTTTATTTTTTAGAAAATGCCATAAAAGTACTACAAAATAAATAGGAAAACAAGAGAATTCTATTACTGAAATAAAAATGCATAGATTAGTGGAGGAGTGTCTCATGTGCTATATTCTAGGCAATGGAATTCTCCCGTTAGACTATCAGGGGGTGGCTGTAGCGAAAACACCATAGATTAGGTGGCTGAAAAAATTATTTCTCACCCTTCTGGAGGTTGGGATGTCCAAGATCAAGGTTCCAGTTGATCCCAAGTCTGTTGAGGAGAGATCTTTTCCTAGTTTGCCAATGGCTGCTTTCTGACTGGATCCTCACCTGGCAGAGATAGAGGAAATTAGCATTTTATGTCTGTTCCTGTAAGTGTACAAATACCTTTTTTGAGAGCTCTACCCTCATTACCTAATTACTTCCTAAAGGCCCCACCTTCTTCTATTATCACATTGGTGGGTAGGGCTTCAATATATAAATTTTGGTGGGGGATGAAATACAGTATTTAATCCATAACATCGATCCTCCCTATATACACATACAGTCTACAAGGTCAGGGTCATTTCATTGACTCAGCCTTCAATTTATAAATAGATGACTCTCAAGCTTTCTTTCTTTCTCTCTCTTTTTTCCCCTCAGTGTTTTAAAATTATTTAATGAAAATAGTGGTTCTCTAAGGACAGGAACACATTAAAAATAAGAGACTTAATTCTCCCTATCGAAAATAAGGAAAGCGGTTTTTCTGTTCTCCCTTTTCTTAGCTTACTTACCTTTGAGAACTTGTAAGTGTAAGTTCTTTCTGTCTCTGAAATGTATATAAATCCTCCTAAAACTAATCCCTTGGCCTGCTTTATGAAACAGGAGTATCTTTCTCAAAGACTTGAAAACTATTTAGAATGTAAACACCCAAGGAATATAGTGCCCCTGCTTCCCAGCTTCTGTGGGAGTGTGGGAGCGGAGGACCTTAACTTTAGCAGGCTTCTTGCTCCAGTTTGCAAAACTACTCCCAATTGTGATGATATTCTAAGTTATTTTTCCTTTGTATAAAACCAATTGACTAGCACTGATGGTTGATTCAATTATAAAGTTAATGTTAGATAAACTGTGAGTGACAAATAGTATCAAGTCCCCCTACTTGAGGAATAGTTATTGTTTATCTAAATATGTATATGTTGATGTATCTGCTTAACTATAGAGAAGTTTGATACTTCTTTTAGTCTTTGCAATCATTTTGTAGATTGCCTGTGATGCACATCCCATTCTGGTTTAACGTACAGTCAATAATACAATTGTTTTCTTTTCTTCCACCTCTGTAGAGAGGTCAAGGCTGGGAAAACATTGTATTTTAAATTATATTTCCCCAGTGATACATCCCTTCAAAATCTTTTTCAAATACATTTTAAAATCTATCATTTATAAATAACTGTTGTGGTAGACTGAGTGGCCAGAGGGGAAATAAAGTAGGACCCTCACCATTGCAGTTTAACAAAGATCTTAATACAGGAGGCTAAAAGCAAAGGCACCTGCTGACCCAATGGTCCTGAGCCTGGTTCGATAAAGCTGCCAGGCATTCTGAACCACAAACAAAATTATGATAGTGCCGGAGGAGGGGGAGCCCTTGAAAGTCTGTGTGTACCATCTCCACTAATTGGGGAAAAGGAAAACTTTGAGACTGTGTGTTCATCCCAAGGCCTGGAAGGGGCAAGAAGAGGGGGACTAGAGTGCCCCCCAAAAGCCCATAAAACTTTGGTAAACTGCCTGCCTCCTTTTGCATATGTTCACATATGCAAAATGAACAAATAGAGTCTAGATCAAGATAAGGATTCAGGTGAACAGGGTCCCAACTATACCTATGTTTGGGGAGCCACATTCCTGGGACAAACCTGCCACTGTCTTTACCCACCAATCAAAATGTAACTTCTTCACCCCATTCAACCAACAATACAATTCCTCAAAACAGGAGACTCACTCTCTTGGCCCTTTGTCTCTCTTGCCACATGGCAGAGCACTGGCCAGCTGGCCTCTGGCCATCACGTTTTTGCCACCCTTGCTTTTGCTTGCCTATTAGAACTCAGCACTACTAAACTTTGCTTGCATGCTAGTAAACTTGATGATCTGCAATCCTGTACTGTGTTGGCAAGAAGAACTGAGTTTCTGGGAGTTTCTCTCATAACATAGCCATCATTTTTTCCTAGAAATCACCAACCACAGAGGTATTTGCTTATGAACCAGAATTTTTCTCTTATGTTTGAGAGGTTTTGTTTTTTGTCCTCCTATCTGAACATATTACAAGATTAGCAAATACAAAATAGAAGAGGTCAAAGAATACAAGGAAGGACATAAAGGTAGTTAAGCTCTACTCTCTTATTCTTTCACACTTAGCAGCTCTATTTCTGTGATATAACCAAAGCAACCATGTGATATTTATTCCTGTACATTTCTCCATGGTCCTATAATTCCATACAAAAACATCCTTGCAAGCTGTGTAGTACTAGGTTAAGTACAGATGATTTTAGAATACAGTGAGTATAAAAGTTAAGTTGATGAGGTTTGTTTCTAAGACCCTGAATCTCTGTTCCTAGTTGTGGAGCGTTTAACAGTGTCAAACTAAAACTGCACTGGATGATATAAAACAAGATGGAGTTCAACAGGATAAAAAAATGTATTCAAGACTACTGTATTAGCAGTTGACAATTGCCATATGGGAGAGTTAGTGAACTCAACTCCTATTCTCTTGAAACAAAAGGCAGAAGACATTTGAAGCATTGGGAGAAATTAGTGAAAAAATACTGGAGGACACCAGCAGGGAGGATGTTCAATATAATTTAGCCATCTGCATTTGCTGATTAATACTGACCAAAGTTAGGCATCAATATTCTCACAAGAGGCTGGTATAGATAGATACCATATGTCTTTTCATTTTCCACCCCCACAGTGAGCGTCCTTATTTTTACTGTTTGTAGAAAACTGGCATTTAATGTTCAAAATTTATGTTACACGTTGACCAGCAGAAGTTTGAAGCATTTTAAGAATGCCTATGAATTCCTCTTTGCTGACACAAACAAAGCTATTATTCTATGTTCAAAATGCAGGTCTTGTTCCAAATGGACATGCTATCCATGGATGTGCAGGCCACACCCCTCAGGACCGGTTTGTGACTGTCTTCTTCTACCTCCTTTTCACTGTCATCAGTAGGGTCTGATCTGCATTCCCTGCCAGGTGTCTAACCCCAGTGCAGCAAGGCCTTCCACTGTCCCACTTCAGCAAAAGTTGATGAATGTGATATGACCGCTTCTACATCCCCTGGCAATGGGTCATCTTTCTTTTAGTCACTCAGCAAGCCAGCATCCGGATTGAAAGTCTTCTCTTGGCAACATCCTTTGCAAGCTGTGTACTCCAGTTGCCCTTTGAACATTTTCTCTGCTTCCCAACACTCTTTTAGTTTCACCTGGAAAGCTAGTACTCTGACTCGTGGAACTTAATAAATTACATAAGTGTCTATAATGCTTCTTATTTTTTTAAAGTCTTTTTTCAAACACTTAGGTAAGTCAGTGATTTGAGAAATGCCAAAAAACCCAGGTCACCCAGTTCCACAAGACTATTGTTGGTGTGAATGAGTTCTGTCAAGTAGGACAGAGCCTGACCAAATCCCTTACCTACGTGGCATATGCTATCGGTTCACCAATAATGTTTTCAGTTTTCTCAACAAAGAAAAACCATTCAGTTTCTGATTTCATTATCAGAAAAATCAATAGCATCAAACTGGTCTAAGGTCACACCCAGATTTTCAATGGCAGAAATTGGTTGATGCAAGAAACGATGAAACCTGAGAATTTTTATTTATTTATTTATTTATTTATTTATTTATTTAGCCGAACTGCTGGCAATTGTCAAGAAGCAAAATCTCAACAGATTAAGAAAATGCTCCCAAAAATGACAGTTTTACCACTTATTTTGTACCTCAGAATCAAAGGGGAAACGCGAGGGGAATTGCATGAAATTCAATGGTGTTAGATGAAGGAGGCCAGAGAAAGCTAAATGGGGAATTCTCTGGGATTGGATAAAAAGTAAAACAAAGAGACACATGGATCTTTTACACAGGTGCACTAGGATAGTTAACAGCTAACAATGAACACAATAACAATAACAATGAGGGGCTCTGTGGTCTCCTGTTCTAGTGGGAAATTTATCTTAAGGGTCTGGAATAAGGAAATTACCCTGACATTCCAGATAAGTTATTGTAGGTATAAAAGGTATTAAAAAACATGATGGCCTATGAACCCATAGATCACTAATTCTATTCCCCAGCCAGGACCCATAACCGGGTTGCAAGCCAGGTCCCCAGCCAGGTCTGTAGCTGGAGGCAGGTGAAAAAGGCAACCATACATTGATGGCTCTTTCCCTCTCTCCCTTCCCGTCTCTCTAACAATAATTAAAAAAAAATAAAATCTTAAAAAAAAAGTACAAAAAGACAATAGACAGGCTCAGTTAAGGTAAAGATTGACCTGTGTCAAGAAAGGTATCAGCCTTGGACATGATTACCTGCCATGACTTGATTTCAGCCAGAATGTTTTAATTTCAGATCATCCTCTGTGGGTACTTTCTGTCTCTGACTTTGTAAGGCCATCATGTCGACCTTCCCTGAGTGGGTCAGGTTTACAATGTGGGCTTTTTTTTTTCCCTTTTGTCCACATGCTTTATACTCTCAGAGATGTAGCTTGTGGTCCCAGATGGCATTGATGTACCCTGTCACCTGCTTCATAAGCTCTGCCAATAGTTTCTACTGTCCTGCCACCTCCTACCTGGTGCATGGCTGGCTCTGGACCTTATCTGCCTTGATGCTTATGTTTTCTAAAAATGCCTCTTATGTCCTTGAGAAAGACATTTCTGGGTTGTAAAATTGACCAGAGTTTGGGAGAAGGTTTACACCTAAAAGTGACAGAGAAAGAATTTGTAAGTGAAAGTTTTAAAAGTAAATGCTCTAACAAAATGGGGTGGGGTGGTCAGGAACCTATAGCAGAAAAGAAATATGAGTATGTTTAAAAATTTAGTCAAACTAGTAGGAATATTGCAGCTATTGTGATCAATACTGAATAATCATGCTTCAGTTAAGAAGGGACATAATAGAAAAAGATAAATTTCCAGAATATATCAGGTGGCAAATATAGCTATCCATTTAGTATCCTTCAAAAGGTGTTTGATGGGCCCTGGCTGGTAGTTCAGTGGATAGGTGCCAGCCTGCAAACCCATAGGCCACTGGTTTGATTCCCAGCCAGGGCACATAACCAGGTTGCAAGCCAGGTCTCCAGCCAGCTCTGTAGCTGGAGGCAGGTGAAAGATAATCATACATTGATATCTCTCTCCCTCTCTGCCTCCCTTCCTTCCCCTCTCTCCAAAAATAGTAACGAATAAATAAATCTTTTAAAAAAGAAGAGTACATGATGCATTACTTACCTATAAAACCCATCCTAAGGTGAAACTGATTAACAGATTGTTATATAGAATAAGAAATCAAGGGGACTCAGTATATGAGTGATTTTGGTCAAAATAGTATCAACTTATATCCTAAACTAGACCATGAAATATTCTACATCAAATCAGTATTTTCATGTTAACAATACTATATTAATAGCATGAATTATAACAAAACATTTAACATTTTAAATAATGGAATACTTTGAATTTCTTTATGTGATCAGTTTGTTTTACAGGCTCATTGATTGAAAGTAGAATCCAATTATATTTTCCTAGCCATCATTTTCAGGAACCAAAACCAAAAGATAAGATGTCAATAAATATTGATAGAACTTAGCTCAGTCAGCATAGTCTAATGATACAATAAATTCTACTTCTTTTGGACAGTTTTCAATAGAATTAATTTACTAGTCTTTATATTTTCCAGCTTTCAACACCCTTTATACCACACATTATCCTAATTAATTTAAATATCAAGAACTCCATCCACTGACAGTTTTATAAACTTATGAAGTGTTTGCATCTGTAGGGAAACTCACTGAGATGCAATATGGCTCCAGCAGCCAAGGACTTTGGGGGAATGTTGGGCTCTGAACTCTTTGTAACCTCAGACTTAGCTGACTACACAATAAACTGAAATACCACCCAATGATAAACCTCAAGTTCCTAGGAAGGAGGTTAATGAAGTATACAGTGCGATAACTATGCGAAATGATCTGTTAGAAAGGCATTGTTCTTTCTGGTGGTGTATGTGACTACCACATGCTTTAACTATTAACCCTTATAAGAAAAAGCCTCTGTCCTGGGAGGGTGTGGATTTCTCCCTGGCCTGCCACCACTGGGAGCACCTCCTTGCCCTGTATGTAAGTTTTTCCTATTAAAGCTCTGTGAATTTGTTTAAGGCTATCTTTCGGTTCTTCAGAATCAATCCTGAATTTAGACTTTTAGGGCTTTCCCCCTAAAATATCTACTTGTATGTATGTATGTATAAATGTTTTGAAGATTATTTGAAAATAAAAATGAGCAATCATGTTTTTCATAAATATTACCTGTTTACGGTCAGTTTCATAAATGACATGTTACATGGATTAAGAAGGGGTTCTAGGCCCTAGCTGGTGGCACATTGGATAAGGCGCCAGCCTGCTAACCCAAAGGCTGCTGGTTCAATTCCCAACAAAGGGCAACATAACCAGGTTGCAAGCCAGGTGTGCAGCCAGGTCTGTAGCTGGAGGCAGGTGAAAGGCAACCATACATTGATCTCTCTCTCTCTCTCTCTCTCTCTCTCTCTGCCTACCTCTCTAAAAATAATAAATAAAATCTTTTAAAAATGTGTTTCCTTATTTAAAAAAAAGAAAGAAAGAAGCCCTGCCCATTATTTTCTGTACACCTCGATTAACATACCTTTGGAACATCTCTTTGCAGAAGTTTACTCTAACAGCATGCAGTCTTGTTAACTATCCTGTAATCCAATTTCTGCTTTGCTTTCTCCCACCTTTATGTAATCTTTCTTAACTTCCTTCCTTAATTCTAAATGCATAAAAGAAACTGCAAACAGCCACTCTGGGAAGCATTTTTCTCAGTGTGTTGAGATCTTGCTTCCAGGCACATCCTCTGTTTGGCTCTAATAAACTCTATTAAAAATTCTCTACCCATTTGGACATTCTTAATGTCAACAATTATAAGGGTACACTTTATCACTAAGTACTGTACCTTATTATAATGAAGATAATATTTTTCTTTGAACTTCTATTTTGTTTTGTTCTGTTTGTACAATACACAGAAAATTGTTCAGTTTGTGGTCTATAGCTAGCAATTAACACCACTTAGCAGCTGTTAAAATGAGTAATCTCACATTGTTATCTTCATGTGGCTAAATTCAAATGTTAATTGCTCTCTGAGCACTGATCATAAACTTACCACATCCTGTAAAATCTGCAGGCATTTAAAAAAATAATAAGTAATACTTCTCTGTTGTTGTTTCAATGGTGAGAGGGAGAAATGTTCAAGAGATTTAAAAATCTGGACTGGTGAAATCCAATGAGGCAACTTCCAAAGGGTTTTAGTATTATCTTGGTGGTATAGTTAGATCCAAGTAGAGCTGTGATGTCCACTATGATAATCACTTAACCACTTGAAATGAGGCTAGTGTAAATTCAGATGTGCTGCAAGCGAAATGCATGGCAGATTGCAAATACTTAATACAAAGAAATATGTTAACTATCTCAATTATATTTATATTGATTGCATATTGGAATGATAACATTTTGGGTATTACTAGGTTAAATACAATACCTCATTAAAATTAATTTTACCTGTTACATTTTTAAATGTGGCTACTATAAAATTTAAAATTACATTTGTGACTCATGTTTTCATTGCATAACACTGAAGTAGGTAGGGTATGAACAAATTCTTAAGGTTCAGGAAAGAACAGAAACAACCATCTTGCCTTTCCAGTTATATAATCTGTTTTGTGTGGAGAACATAATAAATGAGAAGTCATAACTCCATATATCCCAATTAATGACTTAAAAATTGATGCATTATCATTTTTAAAAGAAAATTAAATTCCCTCAAATCTTTAAAACATTCAGTTAATACAAGTCCCAAGGCCAATCAAACTTCAAAAATATAAAGGGCAAATGAAACTGGAAATGTCACTAGGAGAAGTGAATCAGGCTATAATTAATCAATTATTGAATAAATGGGAGGAAACAACATGCATTTTTAAAGTTAGCTTTAATAAAGTACATTTAATTGCATACACATTGGAGCCTGTGTGCAGTTTAAATGAATGCAAATCCTCCCCCCTCTACTCCCCGGCCCACTTTGGCTCCATGGCTAATGAGAAAATGGAGTGTGTTTTGGTCTAAATAGCTTCGTTTGAATACAATACTATTGATTTCCTTAGGACTCACTCTTTATTTTAGTGTCTTGAGAGACAAGAGATCTTATTGGATGAGACATAAAGTTGAAGTTCTGACCATTTGTGGTCATTAAGCATCCCATGGCACATTTTGCCAGATTGAAGGCTGGCTGGCCTATACCCTGGCCCAGTTCTAATGTAAGTAAAGCGTGTCTAATGACCTCAATTCTCTATGTTCATACAAACAAAAAATAGTTACTTCTCAATTTTTATACCACATACTGCAAAGTTATGGCTGTTTGTTATTAAACTGATGCCAACTTTTAGTCTGTGCCATTCTTTAAGTAAACAATGCGTTTGAAGATATAAACTCTTTTCTTAAATAAGTGTTTATAATCTGTAGTGTATTAAGAGAGTTTTATTATAAAATATGGTAGAATATCTGTGTATGATAGTCTATATAATTTACTAAATAAAAAAGCTGTGTATTTCAACAAGTGTATATTGAGTGCCTACTATGTAAGATGTTATACCAAGCACTAGAAATACGAACATTTAAAAATCACTATCTTCAACAAAGTAAAGGTCTGGTAAATAAGATAGAAAAGTAAACATATATTTGCAATATCATTTGGTAAAAGTTGAAAAAGTTTTAAATGAAGAAAACAAAGATAGTTTCCTAACCTACAAAAGATAGCTGAGGGAAGACAAATCATCTGAAATTCTGAAATAGTCACGTTTAGTATTTTTGTATATTAATAAGAAGAAAGTGAATAGCAATTAAGCAAACATAGGAAGGGTAGGGAAGAAAGTTTAACATCAGCAGGAATAATCAGTGGTTTTCTTCTGAGAATAAGCAATGTGAAATGGGAATAGCAACAAAACATGAAAGGAGAAAATAGGCCATGAGAACTTTGATTTTATCTGGTATTTTTCAGTGTGTCTACAAATTACTTTCATTAGAGTTATCTCGGAGACATTAAAATGCAGGGTTTTGAGGCTCACCCTATACTAGAGAAGAAAACCTGGATGTCGGTTTGTAGATTGTATCGAGTTCTTTAGATGAAGTTCAGCAGAATTAGAGGAAGAAGTTTATGAGCAGAAAAAAAACTATTAAGGAGACATGATCATATGTTAGATTTATAGTGTGAATAGCTTATTATGACAATTATAGAAAAATAATTTGAAAAAGAGAAAAACTTGACCTTGCAAAACTAGTTGAAAATGATAAAACCAAAACCAGAAGTACTGTGTGCTGTCAAGAAGGTTGCTTTACCTAGAACATAACCCCAAATTTTGCAAGGAACAAAAAAAGAAAAAAGAAAAAAGAAACAAGCAAACAAAAAACAAACCAAAAAAAAAAACCAAGCAAACAAAAGCCTGAAAAACATTTTTACATACGCTAACAGAAAATTTGCACCTAGGGCTAAACCAGGATTTCCAGAAAATGCTAAGCACAGAAGAAATTTTATTGCCTTGTTTCTTCTCCTTTCATTTAAAAGGACAATCTTTAAAATTAAAACAAAGAAATGCAAGTATACCTAAATTAAAATACTTTCCAAATTTTGTGACTACATATTTTTATATCAGTTTATCAGTTCCAGTTCAAGGTCCAGGTATAGTCAGAGTGGGTTTCTTCTAAAACCGCCCTCCTTGGTTGACATGTAGATTGTCATCTTCTGTATATTCACATTGTCTTTCCTTCTGTTGTGTGTCTGTTTTCTAATCTCCTCTTCTTTTTAACAGAATATTTTGTTTATTTTTAGAGAAACAGGAAGAGAAGGAGAAAGAGAGGAAGAGAAACATCAATGTGTGGTTGTTTTTTGTGCACCCTCAACTGGGGACCTGGCCTGCAACCCAGGCATACCCCCTGACTGGGAATCAAACCAGCGACCTTCTGGTTCACAGGCCAGTTCTCAATCCATTTAGTCACACTAGCTGGGGCTAATCTTCTCTTCTTTTAAGGATACTAGTCATATTGGAATAAGGACCATCATGATTACATTTTAAAGGCCTTATCTTTAATTACATTCATATTATGAGGTAGTGGGGAGTTAGGACTTCACTATGCAAATTGGGGAGAACAAAATTCAGCCATTAACAACACAAAGAGTAAAACATATTTTAAAATTGAATTTAAAACTTGTAAGACTCATATTTAGAATGGTGGTGTAAACATGACTGAGAAAACAATAGTTTCAAATGCATCCATGTAATGAGCCGAAAGAGACATTTTCAGAGAGCAATTTATTCAAACTCTTCTTGGAATAGAAGAGACAGATTGTCAAATAACTGATAAATTGAAGGCTATTTGAAAATGCAACAACTTGAAAATTAATGGGAAAAAAGATATGGAAGAAGGAAATCATTAGAAACATTTCTGTAAGAAAGTATGTTCACTTGAGACATAAGAACAAGTCAGGAAATTATAGGATTCTGGAGGAAAAGGGTCAGGGATGAATTGAGTTAGGTGATTTAAAGCTGAGAACTTGGGGTTTATTTGTGATGCAATGAAAATGAAGCCAACACACAGGAAGAGGAATGATTGTTCCTTGTGGGATTTTGAGAAGCCTGAATTCAATGAGTCAAAATTGTAGGAAGGCCTCAAGGCCGTGCAAACAGCTGACCTCAGCTCTATACATATATGATGTATCATAAGAAAGAGCTAAGTTTGGAGAAAAGTTTAGGATGTAGCCAACATATTTACTAAGTATTGAATACTGCTATGTGCCAAGCAACAGGCTGAGTAGATTATAATCATTATTTCCATCTAAATCCAACAACAAATCTAACATTTAATAATTTACTCTTGATCACAAACCAAATTGGTGGCAAAGCCAAATTGGTATTTAAGCATTTCATCATTTTCTGTAAAGTCCAGGATCTTAATCATTATAATCTACTACTCACCAGGTGCAACAGCTACAGAAGTGAGCTTGAATCTTTTCCAGAAGAGTATAATAAAGATTAAAAATATAGGGGACATAAAAGAAACCTATATTTAGCTTTTAAACTTGATGACCTCATTTTATTTTGTTTTTCTTACTGTATTTTTTCCATTACCACTTAGTCCCCATTTTCTCTTTCCCCACACTGCCATCCCCTTACTGTTGTCCATGTCTATGATTCCTCTTTCCATTTAACTCAATCCCTTCATCCCTTTAAATTCCCCCCTTAACTGTTATCCTGCTATCTATGAGTCTGTCTCTATTTTCTTTTACAGTTCACTTTGCTCATTAGATTCCACATACAAATAAAATCATATGGTATTTGTCTTTTCTGACTGGTTTATTTCATTTAGCATAATGTTCTCCAAGGTCAATTCATGCTGTTGCGAAGGGTAAAATTTTCTTCTTTTATACATCTGAGTAGTATTCCATTGTGAAACTGTCCCATAGTTGTTTTTTCCTCTCATCTACTGATGGACATTTGGGCTACTTCCATATCTCAGCAATTGTAAATGACACTGCAACGTACATACGGGAGCTTATGCACTTTTGAATAAGTGTCTTTGTTACCTTCAGCTATATTTCCAGAAGTGTGTTAGCTGAGACAAAAGGCAGATCCATTTTTAATTTTTTTGAGAGCTCTGCATATGCTTTCCATGGTGGCTACACCAGTCTGTATTCTCTTTTGCACCAAGTGGAAAAGGGTTCCTCTTCCTCCACATCCTCACCAGCACTTGTTATTTGTTGATTTATTGATGATAGTCGTTCCACCAGGTTTGAGATGGTATCTCATTGCATTTCTCTGATGATTAGTTATGTTGAGCATCCTTTCATATGTCTACTGGATATCTATATGTCCTCCTTGGAGAAGTGCCTATCCAGGTCCTTTGTCCATTTTTAAAATTGGGTTGGGTTTTTTTGTTTTGTTTTGTTTTGTTTTTTTGGTGTTGATTTTTATTAGTACTTTAAAATTTTTGGATATTAACCCGTTATATGTATCAGTGAATATATTCTATTCAGTGGGTTGTCTTTTTATTTTATTGATGTTTTCCTTTGCTGTGCAAAAACATTTCAGTTTGATGTTGTCCATTTATTTTTCTTTTGTTTCCCTTGACTGGAGAGAGAGATCCAATAAAATATTGCTACTAGTAATGTCTGAGACTTTGCTACCAATGATTTCTTCAACCATTTAAATGTATAATCCATTTTGAATTTATTCTTGTGTGTGGTTTAAGAAGGTGGCCTAGTTTCATTTTTCTGCATGTATTTGTCCAATTTTCTCAATACTATTATTGAATAAACTACCTTTAGCCCATTGTATGTGTTTGCTTCCTCTGCCAAATATTAATTGACTATAATGTTTTGGGTTTATTTTTGGCCTCCCTAATGTGATCCATTGATCTATGTGTCTGTTTTTATGCCAATATGCTGTTTTGATTACAGTGGCCTTGTAGTATAGTTTATTAAACATTATCATTCCTCCAACTTTGTTCTTCTTTCTCAACATAGCTGTTGCCACACGGGGCCTTTTGCAGTTCCAAATAAATGTTTTGAAACATTTGTTCTAGTTCTGTGAAATATGTCATTGGAATCTGAAAGGAACTGTGTTGAGTCTACAGATTGCTTTAGGTAGTATGGGCATTTTAATGCAGTTAATTCCACCTATTCATAAACACAGTATGTGCTTCCATTTAGTTGTAGTTTCTTCCATTTCTTTCTTCTGTGTCTTATAATTTCCTGAATAGAGGTAATTTATATACTTGGTTAGTTTTATTCCTAGGTATTTAATTTTCTTTGAAGCAATGGGATTTTCTTTTTGTACTTTCCTTTTCTGTTAATTAATTGGCATATAAAAATGCAACTGATTTCTGGATATTAATTTTATATCCTGCTACTTGCTGAATTCATTTATCAGTTCTAGTAGTTTCTTGGTATAATCTTTAGAGTTCTCTATATATAGTATCATATTATCTGAAAATACTGTTTTACTTTTTTCCAGTTTGGATGTCTGTTATTTCTTCTTCTTGTCTGATTGCTGTGTCTAGGACTTCCTGTACTATGTTGGATAAGAGAGGTGACAGCAGACATTCCTGTCTTGTCCTTGATCTTAAGGAGAATAGTTAAATTTTTGCCCATTGAGTATGATGCTGATAGTGGGTTTATCATATATTATCTTTATTATGTTTAGGTATGTTCCCTCTAATCCCATTTTCCTGAGAGTTGTACTCATAAATTGGTTCTGGATTTTATTAAGTGTTTTTTCTGTACCTATTGATATGATCATGTGGTTTTTATCCTCCATTTAGTTTATGTAGTGAATCACATTTATTGATTTGCAAATGTTGTACCAACCTTGCATTCCTGAAAAATATCCCACGTGATTATAGTGTTTGTACCTTTTGATGCATTGCTATATTCATGTTGCTAATATTATTGAGGATTTTAGCACCTATATTCATCTGGGATATTGGTGTATAATTTTCTCTTTCTTTCTCCTTCTTTTTTTCTTTCTTTCTAGTGTCTTTCTCTAGTTTTGGAATAAGGATAATTCCGGCCAGGTAAAATGATTTTGGGGGGCTTCCCTCCTCTTGAATTTTATGAATTAGTTTGAGAAGGAGAGGTGTTAGTTCTTCTCAAAATATTTGGTAAAATTCACCCGTGAAGCCATCTGGTCCAGAGGAATTGCTTTTTGGGAGCTTTATTTTTGTTTTTTTAAATTACAGCTTCAATTTCACTAGGTATATATAATCTGTTTATTCAGATTCCTGATTCTTCCTGATTTAGTTTGGAAGATTTTACCTCTAGGAATTTATTCATTTCATCCAAGTTGTCCAATTTGTTGGCATATATTTGTTCATATTTTCTTACAATTCTTTGTATTTCTTTGGTGTCAGGTTTTTCTTCTCTTCGATAGCTGATTTTACTTATTTGGGTCCTTTTTTATAAAAAATGAGTCTAGTTAAAGGTTTCTTAACCTTATTTTCTTTTCAAAGAACCAGCTCTTGGGTTCATTGATCTTTTGTATTATTTTGTAGACTATTTTATTTATTATGCTCTGATCATTTTTTTTTTTTTAAGATTTTATTTATTATTCTTAGAGAAAGGGGAAGGGAGAGAGGCAGAGAGGGAGAGAGGCATCAACGTATGGTTGCCTTTCACCTGCCTCCAGCTACATCCCTGGCTGGAGACCTGGCTTGCAACCTCATTATGTGCCCTGTCTGGGGAATTGAACCAGCAAACTTTGGGTTCGCAGGCCAGTGCCTTATCTACTGTGCCACCAGCCAGCACCCTGATCTTTATAATTCTTCCTTCTACAGATTAAATTGTTGTGTCTTCATATTTATTTGTATCAAGGTCTCTTTTGATTTTTTCCTTGCTCTCATTCCTGACCCATTCATTGTTTTGTAGCATGTTATTCAGCTTCCATTGTTGCATATTTTTCTGTGTTCTTCATGTGATTGATTTCTAGTTGCATAGCATTGTGGTCAAAGAAGATGTTTGATATGATTTAAATCCTCTTAAATTTATTGAGACTTGTTTTGTATCCTAACATGTGGTCTATCCTAGAAAACATTCTATGTACACTTGAAAAAAATGTATATTTTGCTGCTTTGCAGTGAAATGCTCTGGAGATATCCATTAAATCCATTTGTTCCAGGATGTCCTTTAATGCTGCTGTCTCCTTGTTTATTTTCTGCCTGAAAGATCTATCTGTTGAAGTCAATGAGGTTTTCAAATCCTCAACTATGACTGTTCATTTCTGTCAATCTCTCTCTTTATGTCCAAAAAGATTTGCTTTACATATTTAGGTGCTTCTATGTTGGGTATGTAAATATTTACCAGGGTTATATCCTCTTGCTGATTGCTCCCTTTATCATTATGTAGTGTCCTTCTTTGTCTCTTACTATAGCCTTGGTTTTAAAGTCTATTTTGTCAGATGTAAGTTCTGCTAACCCAGCCTTTTTAAAATTTTCATTTTCATAAAATATCTTTTTCTACCCCTTAACTTTTAGCCTGTGTGTATCTTTCTACCTGAGATGGCTCTCTTAGAGGCAGCATATATATGGGTCTTGTTCTCTATCTATTTAACTACCCTATATCTTTTGGTCAGAGCACTTAAGCCATTTACATTTTAGGTGCATTTAGACATGCATTTAGTGCCATTTTTTTTGTTGTTGAACTATTTTCCTGTGTTTATTTATTTCCTTTCTCTTTTTCTTCTTTTTAAAGCAAGACATTTAACACTTTTTTCAGTACAGAAAAAGCTAACAAACCCTTAACTTTTTCTTGTCTGGAAAGTTTCTTATTCCTCCTTTGATTTTAAAGTATAGCCTTGCTGGATAAGTAGTTTTTGTTGTAAGTCTTTGCTTTTCATCACCTTGAATATTTCATATCACTCACTTCTGGTCTGTTTCTGTTGAGAAATCAGATGACAGTGAAATTGTTGTTATCTTGTATGTCTCTATTGGCTTTTTCCCTTACAACTTTTAGGATTCTCTTCTCATCTTTAAGCATTTTTAAGCCCCACATTTTATTTATGATGTGTCTCAATGTAGGTCTCTTGGGTCTAAGTTGTTTGGGACTTTCTGAGCTTCATGGACATGTGTATCTTTTTCTTTCATCAGAGTAGAAAATTTTTCAGTCATTATTTCTTCAAATAGATTTTTGATCCATTGCTCACTCTCCTGTCTTTCTGGTAGTCACATGATGTGGATGTTATTACACTTCATGTTGTCCAAAATTTTTCAAGCTTACCTCATTTTTTGAGATTTTCTTTTCTTTTTACTGCTCTGCCTGAGTGTTTTTTCTATATTATTTTCCAAGTCACTGATTTGATTCTTTGTTTCATCTAACCTAGTATTTATTCCATCCAGTGTATTATTTATCTCAGATACTGTGTTCCTTATTTTTGACTGATACTTTTTAATGGTTTGTCTTCTTCCATGCTATTGAGTATCCTTATAATCATTACTCTAAATTCTCTATCTTATAAACTTCTTATCTCCATTTCATCTAGTTCTTCTGGAGAATTCTCTTGTTCTTTCATTTGGGGTCTGTTTCTTTGTCTTCTCACTTTGGCTTCTTCTTTGTATTTCTTTCTATGTATTAGGTAGTTCTGCAAAGACACTGATGTAGACCTTTGTTATACTATGCTTGGGCAGCCTGTTTGGAGCTATTAGTGATTCACAATACATGGCTCCCTCTGCTAGGCCTGTTTGTGTGCAGAGAGGGATGATTCCATTTTATCCTCACTTTAATATTAGGAGTAAAATTATTTTTATGAACTATTTAATAATGTAGAAACTGACACACAGGGCAGTAAATTACTCACCAAATTACACAGATGTCAGAGTTAGGATGCAAGCCCAGGCAATACTATTCCAGGGCCTGCTTATATCTACTGTATTGTTCTCCATTGCTCAAAATAAACAGTAAGAATTTTTATTCCCACTGACATGCTAGGCTGAATGTTCAGCAACAAAGTTGGGGAAATAGGGACATCAGACAACTTGTAGATACTGGGTAGGAGGATTAGAGGAATAAAAGAGGCAATCTCACTACCATATCACCTGCTCCACTCATTCACTTTGAAACTGGTTTTCTACCTGTATTTGTTTTCTAGGGCTGCCACAATAAAATACCACAAAGTAAAAGGATTTATTGCTTTTTTTTAAAATATATTTTATTTATTTTGCTATTACAGTTGTCCCAATTTTTTCCCATTTGGCCCCCTCCTTCTAGTACCCTATTCCCTCCAGCAATGCCCCCCTTAGTTCATGTCCATGAGGCATGTATATAACTTCTTTGGCTGCTCCATTTCCTTTGTTCTTAACATCCCCCTGTCTATTCTATAACCACTAATGTGTGTTTTTCTTTTCCCTTTCACACACAATTAACCATTTAATAACTTCCATCTGTCAGCTTCTCAAATCATATTAATACAAAGTTTTCTTTCATTATTTCAAAATGTCTATGTTAATTCATTTATTTTACAAGTTGAAACCTTCAGAAATGATGGCACTTGCAGTGCTCAGCTGGTCCCCAGAGTAGAAATTATTATGTCTACTAAGTTGAGGTAAAAAATAAAAAGTCCCAGGATTCAAATAATTTTGTAGAATAGTATTCTAGCTATTTTTTGAACTTGTGGTTGACTTCCTATGTGGTCCTAAACTAACCCCTGAATTACTGAAGAGTCTGTTGAGGTAGAGATTAGGTATGTTCACATTTCAATAATAAAATTTATTGCAGTGTTAATTTATTTTCCCAAGTATCCCCTGTTTGGGGGCCTTCATAACTGGAAATGTATATTTCCACAATTTAGTTGAAAGGAATCTCATCTAATTTACATGCTAATATGAATATATATCATCTATGTACATGAATCATATAGTTCAGTAATTTGCAAATTCCATCCAAAATGGCCTTCATTCTCAGCATCTTTTCTAACCTAAAGATTGACTGATTTCACAACACACCCATGACCAATTGGTTGCTATTTAAAACATAAATTGCTAACAAAATCTATATATTACCCACCCACAAATAAGCACATATTCTGTAACAGTGAATAAGAAAGATAGTATGTCTTCTATGTAATATACATCCCCATTTTCTTAGGTTTTTCTTCTTCCTTAACTGCATTCGATTTTTCTGATCTATTGCAGGTAACCTGAATTTCCCATATTGTGAAAAGATTCCAATCTAAGAAAACTTAACCTGCAGTAATGCAGATACAAGTAATATACAAAATTGTATCTTATTTAGTCAAATCTATTTATAACAAGATCACTTTAAAGCATTCATCAATTAAAGTTGGTTCTTATCCATTCAGCTGCCTTGTCTTTTGATTGATGCATTTAATCCATTTACTTTGTTACCTGTGTTTCTGTCTGTCTCTCTGTTTCTTCATCTTCTTAAAGCAGACCCTTTAGCATCTCTTGCAAAGCTGGTTTGGTGGAGATGTATTCTTTTAGACTTCTTTTGTCTGGGAAGTTCTTTATTTCACATTCCATCTTGAATGACAGCCTTGCTGGTTGCAGGCCTTTGTTTTTCATTGTTTGAAATATTTTTTGCCATCCCCTCCTGGCTTGTTATGTTTCTTTTGAGAAATGAGCTGATAACCTTATGGGAGCCCCCTTGTATGTTATTAGCTGTTTCTCTCTTGCTGCTTTTAGGATTCTCTCCTTGTTTTTGAAAATTTCCATTTTAATGATGATGTGTCTTGGAGTGGGCCTGTTTAGGTTCATTTTCCTGGGAACCCTCTATGCTTCCTGAGTTTGCATGACATTTTGTCTCCTCAAGTTAGGGAAGTTTTCTGTCATTGCTTTTTCAAACAGGTTTTCTATCCCTTGCTCCTCTTCTTCTCTTCCTGGTATCCCAGGAATGTTATTATATTTCTTGTTGTCCTAAGCTCTCTTAAAACTTCATTCTTTTTCAGTCTTTTTTTATTTTGTTGCACTGCCTGGGAATTTTTTTCTACATTGACCTCCAGCTTGATGATTCAATCCCCTGCTTTCTCTAGCCTGCTTTTGATTCTTTCTACTATGTTCTTCAATTCAGAAATGGTATTCTTCATTTCCTCCTGGCTCTTATTGATGGTGTCTATGTCCTTTTTAATGCTGGTGTAGTTCTCAGTAAGTTCCTTATAGCTTCCCTGGAGTTCTTTGTAGTTCTCCTGGAGGTCTTTGTAGTTCCCCTGGAATTGTTTGTAGTTTTCTTTGAACTTGCTAAGCTCATTGAGCTTCTCTATTATCATTACTTTGAATTCTATGTCTGATAGGGTGCTTGCCTCTCTTTCATTTTGCACTCTTCCTGGGGTTTCCTTCTTTCCATTTCTTTGTCTCCCCATTTTAGGTGGCTCTTGTTTGTTTCCGCTTCTTGGATTGGTCTGCTTCGACTTACTGTCTTAGTGGTGTGACCTTCCTTGGTGTAGAGGTGCACTTTTTTTTACTTCCTGGATCTGTGCTTAGTGAGGATCAGCTCCTGTCCGAGTCTAGGCCTAGTCAGCCAGCTGGAGACTACCAGAGATCCATTGTCTTTGTCTCCTTTAGTTGATAATCCAATCAGTCTGTGATCAGGGGTCAGTTTTAGGTATCTCTCGGCAGGGCAGATGAATTCAGTAGTTAATCCAATTGATCCGTGATCTGAGGTCAGATTTAGGCACTGCTGGGTGGGGTGGATTAATTCCTATGGGTGGGGCTGTGGCTTCCCCTCAGGCTCCTGCCCTTTGGAAAAGAGTGGTATATTGGCTGTATGGGGGATGGGTCAGCACTGGACTCATGGGCTGCTCCTTCAACTCTCCCACTAAAGCCACTGACCCAAACTTTCCCCAAGCTTCTCTAGTTCACTCTGCCCTTTCCCTGCTGGAGCCCATAGTAGGTGGATACCCCTGTATTTTCATTCACAATTCCTTTAAGAACTTGGTCTCTCTGTTAAGCCAGCTAAACCTGGAGGCTTTTTGCTTTTCACTGCTGGGTGCTGTTTTACCCTCAGCTTTGTTGCTGTAGGCTGAGCCCAGTTGGGGGTTTAGATCCCATCCTTCTCAGGTGGAGCCCCGGGCTGGGATGTTTCTCTGTCCTTTCAGCTGCCGCCTATGGGAGACCAGCCAGCCTCCTGTATCTCCACACTTCTACCAGTCACGTTGTGTTGTGATGAATTGGTTCTTCTGTTCTGTCCATGGTAGTAAGGCTTCTGTCCAGCTGATGTTCTGTTAATTATTCTGGATGATTTCTCCCAAATTAAGTTGTAATTCCAGTTTGCTCTTGGAAGGAGATTGGTGTAGTTCCTCTTATTCCTCTGCCATCTTGGTTATTCCCCCAGGATTTTTTGTTAAACAACAAAATTTTATTGTCTCATAGTCCTGGAGACTAGATATTCAAAATCAAAGTGTTGGCAGAGTTGGTTGGTTATTTCTGGGAGAGTTTGAAGGTAAGATCTGTTCCAGCCCTCTTATGTTGTCTCATAGACATTCTGAGTACATGCCTATGTACATATTTTCTTTTCTAAGGGCACCAGTCATATTGGATTAGGGTCCACCTTAATGATCTTTATCTCTACAAAGACCCTATCTACAAATAAGGTCACATTCTAAGGTATTGGGAGTTAGAACTTCAACCTTAAAATTCTTTTTCTTGAACATTTTCTCAGCTAATACCAAGTTCATTACCTGCAAAATTGGCTTCCATGTAAATATTATACTCCATTCAGCTTAGTTTTCTCTACTGCCTAATAAAGATCTCCTTTCTTCCAATTTCCAAAAACATGTTATTTCTTCCTTTTTTTTGTCATCAAAAATAATCTTCAACATTTATATTTTTGCCAACAATTTGTTTATAATAATATCTGTGTTTTCTAGGACAATACAGGGTTTCCCTATCATTCTCCTTAGTTTCCCCAGTGACCTCACTGGCAGTCTTTAACATCCATATTTATACCAACAGTGCAATCAAGGCAAGTCAGGATTTTTCTATCATACTTCCTAAAATTCTTCTTTCCTCTACGCATTATCCAATTCTAAGCCACTTCCATGTTTTAGGCATTTTTCACAGTAGTGTACAACTTCCTTATACCAAAATATTTATTGCAAGTAATTGGCTTATATTATGGAGGCTGGCTTGGAAATTTTACAATTCATAGGGCAGATCACCAGGAAAGGCAGACTGGAAGAACCAATGTAACAAGCTCAAGCAGAATACACAGATAGAATTATTTTGTTGCTTAAGGAAACCTCAATTTTGCCTTTATTGTTTTTCAGTTTGTTGAATTCACTCCCTTTAAATTATCTAGAATAATCTTCCCTACTTTAAGTAAAATTATTATACTGTAATTGCATGTACAAAAAAATCTTTATAGGAACACTGAGATTAGCATTTGAATAACTAGGACTATAGTATAGCCATGTTAGCAGGCAAAGCTGACCATTACACCTGGATTTATTATTTTGTTTCATATATCCCAGACTTGGAACTAAAAACAAAAACAGAATCTTGGAAAAGCCATTGGGAACAACAACATAAAAGCAATCAAGGAAAAACAGCAACCCAGAAAGGCAGAAACTTTAGACAATAATCATTTTACCCCAGAAGAACAAGGTGAAGAAACCTATAATACCACCTCTACCCTTATCAGCAAAAGACGATAAATTTTTATTCTTTCTAGATTATGATGAGAGTGACCTGCAGCCTATTACTCTGCAAGTTTTAGAGAAGACAAGAGTAAGGAGCTGGACCTATTATCTAGGTTTGGTGGTAACAAGGACACCCTTCTCAGTATTTGTGGAAAACAGGTTCAACCACACTAAGTCACTACTGTCTTCCAATGGCCTGTCTCAGAGAAGGATGAGTGGGAAGCTGAAACTTTCACTTCAAATCATGAAAAGGAGTCCTCTCCCTTCCTACTGTGTTAGTGAAGCTCAATTAGAAAATAGTAGCCAGCAGCCCTGACTGGTAGCACAGTGGATAAGGCACCAGCCTGTGAACCCAAAGTTTGCTGGTTCAATTCCCCAGCCAGGGCACATAACCAGGTTTCCAGCCAGGTTTCCAGCCAGGTCAGTGGCTAGAGGCAGGTGAAAAGCAACCATACATTGATGTTTCTCTCCCTCTCTGCCTCTCTCCCTTCCTCTATTTCTGGAAATAATAAAATCTTAAAAAAGAAGAAGAAGAAGAAGAAAATAGTAGCCAGGAGTTTCTCCCTTTCTTGGCTAGGCTCGTGTCAGTGAAGGTCTGGTGTGAAGCCTAAAATCCAAGTTCCATCCATCCAGTAAAGAAACCCTCCACCACCAATAGCACCAAAGGAGGACCAGTAGGGACCCTGAACTTTCACCCCCATCTAGAAGTAAGAAGGTAGTATTTCTGCCCCTTCATCCATTGCCACAATGTCTACTAAAAAAACAATATTTAAATATGAACTTTTCTCTTTTAATACCATACTCCTAGTGTTCAGGAAACAATAAAAACTCATTAGTCCTACCAAATGTAAAATCACAACCTAAATCTGAGAAGATTATTAACAGATTCAAACATTGAGAAGACAAAGACGTTGAAATTGTGATAAGGATTTTAAAGCAAATATCAAGATAGTAACAGAAGCTTAGAAACATAAAATAGACTGACAGTTGCCAGAAGGAAGAGGGATGGCATTGAAGATGGTGAAGATATTAATCAAAGGACATTTATGCATCATCCATGGATATGAACAACAATGTGGGGACTGGATTGGGGTGGGGAGAGTGTGGGTCTGGGTGGAGATGGGGAAAGAGAGAGAAGGGGGAATAACTGTAAAAGCATAAATAAAATAAAAACAGATTCGACAATAAATTATAAAAATGATTGACACAAATCTTTAAAAATTTAGGTCTTGGTAAAGAAACAGGAGGTATAAAAAAGAAACAAATGAAAAATTTAAAACTGAAAAATAAAATACTGAAAGATAGGTTCACTGTACTTTCATTATCCCTCCCTTAAGCCCAGAAGAGACCCTCCCTGTGGGATAAGGGGAAATAAGTAAGCACCAGAATTCACTGTAAGCACTCAAATTGACCCATCCCAACATCAGGCTAGCAATCCTAGGTATGGCTTCCTGAGGGCTTCTGCGAACCTAAGCTCCAGGCCCATTCTGGTGCTAGCCTGCTCCCATGGTCTTGGGTGGCTACTGTGGCTACACTGCAGGCAGTGTCTGGTAAACCAAGCTCCCAGACCATTTTGGCACTAGGCTCCCTGTGAGCTCCCTTGAATCCAGCACAATCTAATGCTGATTGGCTTTCATGACTCCTATTTCCAAGCTCCCAATCAGACTGCACTCTCCCAGACTCTAGTGCAGATTCAGGTAATCAAAACACCCAAGTAGCCCCTGCAATCTGACCCACAAGGCTGCCTCCTTAATATCTGGGCTTCTAGTTCCCACAGATACCAAACCAGTCCCTGACATCCCAGATTACAGAACTACTATGAACCAATGCTCCATGTTCTCTCTAGTATTAGGCCAACCACCATGGCCCAGGTTCAATGTTGATATCTGTTAAACCAGATTTCCACCCCATCCCAGTACCAAATTGGCCAACATGGACACAGATATCAGATTCATCAGAGTGGATCCTGGCATCTTGTTCCCATTGATCCGGGATTTAGGTCTCCTCATTCAGGCCCAAGTTGTAGGCCTATCTCATCGGACTCAAGCACCAGAACTGACGACCTATGGTCCAGGCACCAGACCTTCTCACCCAAGGATTTGAGCGCCAACCCACGGGTGGACATTACAAAATGGAAATGAGCTACCTAGAGTCTCTTGATGAGCTGACTGGTAAAGGGGATTGTCATTATGTAGAGACTGGAAGAGGTACCCAATTTTTTAAAATGTACACACACCAATGCAAGACCACAACAATCAAGAATAATCAAGAAAATATAACACCACCAAAGAAACCTAGTAACACTCCAATGACTGACCCTAAAATGGAGATCTGTGAACTCTTTGACAATGAACTCAGAATAACCCTCATTAAGAAATTCAGTAAATTACATGAAAACAAAGTTAGACAACTAAACGCAATTAGGAAAACAATTCAAGAACAAAAAGATAAGTTAATTAAAAAATAGAAATACTAGAGTTGAGGAATATAGTGACTGAAATGAAGACTTCAACAGAGAGCTTCAATAATAGTCTTGAAGAAGCAGAGAAAAGAATTAGTGAATAAACACATGTTTGAAATCATCCAGTCAGAGCAGGAAAAGAAGTAAAATAAAATAAATACAATACAATACAATACAATACAATAAAAACAGTGACTAAAGCTTACATGAATTATGAAAACAATAAAATAAACCATCTATGCATTCATGGATAAAAGGAGAAGATAAAAAGAGAAAGGTTCAAAAAGTTTATTTAAAGAAATAATACCTGGGAACTTCCTAATTTGGGGGGAGAGTTGGACATCTAAGTTGATGAAGCCAATGGATAACTCCAAAATTTCAACCCCAGACAAGCTTCTCCAAGACATATTATAATAAAACTGTCTAAAATCAAAGACAAAAAATAATTAAATGAACAATAAAAGACAATAATTTTTCATACATAAAGAAATCTTCTTAAGGTTATCAGTAGATCTCTCAGCAAAAACCATGTAGGCCAGCAGTGAGTAGAATGTTATCTTCAAAGTACCTAATGATTAAATCTGCCTGCCAAAAATGTTTTACACATAAAAAGTTGTTTTTCATAAATGAAGGAGAAATAAAGACTTTCTCCAAAAATCATACACTTAAGGTCATCACCACTAGACTTACCTTATATGAAATACTAAAAGGATATTTTGAAGCAAATGAATGGATGCTCATTGATATATAAAACATATAAAATATATAACACTGGTAAAGGTAAACATATAGTCAAATTCAGAATACTGTAATACTGTAACATGATATTAATAAATTAAATCTAGCATAAAGTTTTGACTAACAAAAGTTTAAAACTAACTATACCTATAATGTTAAGAATACACAATATACATAGAGGTAAGTTATGACATAACATATATATAGCAGGGAGGTCTTAAAGAATAGGAATTTTGTGTATGACCTAAGTTATTATTGGCTTAAAATAAAACATTGTATTTATATGTTATTACATATAGAAATGAGATGTTTTATGTGAGCTTTATGGAAGCAACAAAGCAAATACCTGAACAAAAGACAAAGACAAAATCAATTCAAAAAGACAAGAAGGAAATAAAGGAAATACATAACAGCTAGAAAAATTATGAATAATATGGCATTAGTAAGTTCTTATAAATAATTACTTTATGTGAAAATGTAATTCCTCAATCAGAGGGCATAAGAGTTGCTGAATGGATTAAAACACTAAGACCCAACTATATGGTTCCTACAAGAGATTAACTTCAGCTTTAAATATACACATAAGTTCAAAGTAAAAGTATGGCAGTGATCTCCCATGAAAATAAAAACCAAAAGAGAGCAGGAATAGTTCGACTTACATCAAATAAAATAGATTTTAAGTCAAAACTGTAAAAAGAGACAAAGAAGATCAATACATAATGGTAAAGGGTTCAACTCATCAAGAGGATATAACAATTGAAATATACCTAAATATATTAACTAAATACTAACTGATCTGAAGGGAAAATTTTAAAAACAGTACAATAATAATAGAGATAATCAATACCCCACTATCACCAACAGATAGATCATCCAGAAAGAAAGTCAATAAAGAAATACTGAACTTAAATGATACCTTAGACCAAATGGGCTAACAGATATGTATAGGACACTTCATCCAACAACAGCAGAATACACATTCTTCTTAAGAATACATGGATAGAACCAGAATATTTCATGGGATAGGCTACAAATCTTAGAACATTTAAGAAACTATATATTATACCACATATCTTTTCCAAGCTCAATGTTATAAAACTATAAAACAACAGAAACAAAATTAAAACTATATATTCTAAAACTTATGAAATGAAACAAAAGCAGTTCTGAGAGGGATCATTATAGTGATAAAAGCCTACATCAAGAAAGAAAAGAAAAATCATAAATAAATAATCCAACCTTGCACCTCAATAATCTTGGGAGAAAAAAGACAGCATAGCCTAAACTTTGTAGAAAAAACAAAAAAGCAAATTAAATAGAAACAGCAAAACAATAGAAAGATTAATAAGACCTCTTTTTTAAAAACATAAACATAATTGACCAAACTTAAGCTAAACTAAGAAAAAAAGAGAAGAGTAAAATAAATAAAATCATAATTGAAAGAACACAATATATCTGATGCCACAGAAATACAAAGTATAATAAAAGACTACTATGAGTAATTATGTGCCAACATATTGGGTAACCTAGAAATTAATACATTCCTAGAAACATACAACTTATGGTAACTAAACCATGAAGAAAAAGAAAATTGAACAGGTCAGCAAAAAGAAGATTAAAACAGTAAAAAAAAAACAACTCCCAACAAAGAAAAGCCTAGGAATAGATGGTTTCACTGGTGAATCTACCAAATATTTAAAGAAGAATTAACACTAATCCTCAAACTCTTCCAAAAAATTAATGAGGCGGAAACATTCATTTTACAAGAGCCAGCATCATCCTGATTCCAAAGCCAGGCAGGAACACTACAAAAAACAACAAACAAATAAAACAAACCTACCATCAAATACCCCTGGTAAGTACAGATGCAAAAATTCTGAATGAAATACCAGCAAATGAAATAAAATAGCACATTTATAAGATTATATACCATGATTCAGTGCAAGAAATCCCTGGATGCAAAGATAGTTTCACATGCACAAATAAATGTATTAATAAAATAAAAGATAAGCATATGATCATCTCAGATCTAGAACAGCACTTAACAAATTAAATATCCTGTATTAATAAAAACTCTCCAAACATCAGGTATAGAAGGAATATAATAAACACCATAAAAGGTAAGTGAACAGTTAATATCACAATGGTGAAGGGTAGAAGACTTTTCTAATGAGATCAGTAACAAGATAAGAGAGCCCAATCTCTCCACTCTTATTCAACATGATACTAGAACAATTACATAAGAAGAAATAAAAAGTATTCAACTAAGAAGTAACCCTTTCTCTGAAGTTAATATTCTATTATATAGAAAATCCTAAGGGCCACCAAAAATCTGTTAGAACTAATAACCAAATTCAATAACATTGTGGGGTATAAAATCAACATATAGCTGCATTTCTATATATTATAATAAATTATCTAAAAAAGCAAGAAAGAAAATAACTCCATTTACAACATCAAAAATAGTAAAATTCTTAGGTGTAAAAGTAACCAAAGACGTGATAGCTCTGTACATTGAACATTATAAATCATTGATTTAAAAAATATAGAAGACCCAATAGATTCAATGCAATCTTTATCAAAATACTAATAGCATTGACCTGACCTAAGTGGCTCAGTTGGTTGGGTGTTGTCTCCCAAACTGAAAGGTTAATGGTTTGATTCCCTGTCAGGGCATATGCCTGGGTTGTGTGCCAGGTGCAAGAGGTAACCAATCAATGTTTCTTTCTCACACTAACGTTTTTCTTCTTCTCTTTCTCCCTCAGTTCCCTTGTCTCTAAAAATAAATAACTGGTTAAAAAAAAATTCTAATAGCATTTTCATGGAAATATGAAACCATAAAAGAAGCCAAATAGCCAATGCAATCCTGAGAGAGAGCAACAGAGCTGACTGCATCACAATTCCTTCTAACTTTATACAGAACTACAATAATCAAAACAGTATGATACTGGTATAATAGCAGAGACAATGAGCAATGGAAAAATATCAAGAGATGAAAAGATAATCCCATAAACATAAGGTCAATTACTCCACTACTGTGGAGGGAAAGGAGCAACACATACAATAAATCCAAAATACAACCAGACAGCCCAAGTTAACAACATAAACTCCAAGAGCAACAAGTTGAGGAAACCTAGAAGGCTGCAACACTGAATGCCACAGATCTCCTATCACAGAAAGGCACTCCATGAAGACAGGGAATCAAAGCAGATTAATCCAAGACAAAAACAAGCAACAATATTCCAAGACAGTGCAACAGAATGAAAAAAGGCTGAACAAGAATGAAGAGTTTTTAAGAGAGCTGCAGAACAACATGAAACATAATAACATCCATATTATAGGAATACCAGAAGGAGAAGAGAAACAAGGGATGGAAAACCTGTTAAAAAAAGTGATGATAGAAAACTTCCCTAACATGATGAGTGAAAATATTACTTAGGTTCAGGAAGCACAGAGGGTCCCAATAAGGATAATTCCAAACAGACCCACTCCAAGATACATTATAATTAAAATGGCGAATTTCTCTAGCCTGCTTTTTATTCCTTCTACTGTGTTCTTCAACTCAGAAATGGTATTCTTCATTTCCTTCTGGCTCTTACTGATGGTGTCTATGTCCTTTTTAATGCTGGTGTAGATCTCAGCAAATTTCTTGTAGCTTCCCTGGAGTTCTTTGTAGTTCCCCTGGAGTTGTTTGTAGTTTTCTTTGAGCTGGCTGAGCTCATTGATCTTCTCTATCATCATTATTTTGAATTCCATATCTGATGGTTTGCTTGCCTCTATTTAATTTAGTGATCTTTCTGGGATTCCTCCTTTCCTTTTGGTGTTCATGGATGGAAGGAATTAACATCATTAAAATGTCCATACTACCCAAAGCAATCTATTGCTATAGATTCAATGCAATCCCAATTAAAATACCGATGACATACTTCACAGAGATAGAAAAAACACTTCAAAAATTTATATGGACCTGAAAACATCCACAAATAGCCACAACAATCTTGAGAAAAAAGAACAAGGTAGAAGGAATCGCAATACCAGACATTCAAACTATACTACAAGTCTACTGTAATCAAAACAGTCTGGTACCGGCATAAGAATAGACATATAGATCAATGGAACAGAATGGAGAGCCCAGAAATAAACCCAGGACTCTATGGTCAATTACTATTCAAAAAAAGGAGAAGGAACATAAAATCGAGGAAAAACCATCTCTTCAACAAATGGTGTTGGGAGAACTGGATAGCAACATGCAAAAAAATAAAACTAGACCACCAACTTACACCATACACCAGAATAAACTCAACCTGGATAAAGAACTTAAACATAAGCAGTGCCATCATAAAGGTCCTGGAGAAAAATATGGGCAGTAAATTTTAGATATCCTAAGCAGAAATATGTTTACTGATACTTCATCAAGGGCAAAGGAAATAAAAGAACAAATAAACAAATGAAACTATATCAAATTGAATAGTTTCTGTTCAGCTAAAGAAAATATCAGCAAAATTAAAAGGGAACCAACTGTATGGGAAAACATAGTTCCCAATGATACCTCAGACAAGGGTTTGATATCCAAAATATACAAAGAACTAATGTGACTCAACACAAGGGAGACAGAGTCCAATTAAAAAATGGGCAAAGGACCTGAACAGACAACTATCCAAGGGAGACATACAAAAGGCCCAAAGGCATATGAAAGAATGCTCAACATCACTAGCCATCAGAGAGATGCAAATTAAAACCACAACAAGATACTACCTCACACTTGTCAGAATGGCAATCATCAGCAAATCAACAAACAACAAGTGTTGGCAAGGATGTGGGGAGAGGGGAACCCTGGTGCATTGTTGGTGGGAATGCAGCCTGGTGCAGCTACTATGGAAAACAGTATGGAGTTTCCTTAAAAAACTAAAAATGGAACTGCCTTTTGATCCAGCAATTCCACTACTAGGAATATATCCAGAGAACCCTGAAACACCAGTTCAGAAGAAACTATGTACTCGTATGTTCATAGCAGTGCTATTTACAATAATCAAGTGCTGGAAATAGCCTAAGTGCCCACCAGTGGATAAATGGATCAAAAAATTTTGGTACATTTACACAATGTAATACTGCACAGCAGAAAGAAAGAAGGAACTCCTACCCTTTGCAACAACATGGATGGAACTAGAAAGTATTATGTTTAGTCAAATAAGCCAGTCAGTGAAAGACAAATACCATATGATCTCACCCATTACAGGACACTAATGAACAAACCAAACAACCAAAACAGAACCAGATACATGAATTCAATGAATAGACCTTCAGTGGGCAGAGGGGAGGGGGCATGGGGGGAGGAGGAGGCAAAGAAGGCGAGCAGTTTAGGCAAGGAACTAGCATGGAAGAACCATGGACATGGACAATAAGTGGTAGTGGCTTGGGGGGGGTGGATGGTTGGCGAAGGGGACAGAGGGGAGGAAAAAGGGGATGGATGTAATACATCAACAATAAAATTAAATAAAAAAAGTAAGACAGTGACAGGCATAGTGTGTATTTTCTGGCTTTTATGTTGAAACCTAAAAGTTTGATTTCATAGAAACAAAAAATATAATGGTGGCTGCCAGAGCCTGGGCAATGGAGGTCAGAGGGAGATGTTGGACAAAGACTTCAAATTTGCATCTGTAAGATAAGTAAATTCTTGGTATCTAATGTACTGTATAATGACTATAACTAAAAATGCTGTGTGATAATTGAGAAAATAAATCTGAAATGTTCTTATTATGCACCAAAAACAACAAAAGTCATTATGAGAGATGGAAGTGTTAAATAACATTATTTTGGTAATCTTTTTTCATTATGCATATTGTATGGCAATAATATGTCAATAAAACTAGAAAAAAATGTTCCATAATAAGAAAAATTTAGAAAATTTAAAAATAGAAAAAAATAAATTACTTTACCTAAACAAAAATAGATTAAAAAATAAGCAGGATATTGAGGACCTCTAGATCTATACTTAATGTTTATCTTCTTTGAGTCCTAGAGGTAAATATGTGAGGCTGAAATAATTTTAAAGAAAAAGAATGTTACAATTTTTCAAATTTGGCTTTTTTCCAAATTTGGCAAAAAGCCTACAGATTCAAGAAGCTGAATGAACCCTAAATATAAACCCAAAAATACCTTCGTGAAGACACACTATAATCAAACTTTGAAAACTAAAGGCAAAAATATTAAAAATAGTCAGAAATAACTGATACTTTACATTTAGGAGTCAAACAAAGGAAGATTTCTCATCTGTGGTCATGGAGCCCAGAAGGAAGGGCTATACGTTTTTTTCAAATTGTGAAAAACAAACAACTGTCAACACAGAACTCGGCCTTAAGTAAAAGTAAAGTAAATGGTTTCCCACAGAAAAGAAACAGAATTTTTCATGAGTCAACCTAACCTAAGTGAATGTCCAAAGGGAGTAATAAGTAGAAAAGAGTGGTAAAACACCACATTTGAGAACATCAGAATGGAAGAAACTCAATTAAAAAGCAAAATAGTTGTTTCTCCTTTTGAGTTTTCTAAATTATATTCAATGGCTGAATCAAAAAGCATATTTTCTGATGTGGTTCTTAATATATATTATACATGATAGAGGATTAAGAGACTCAAAGTGATGAGTGATTTCTACACTAAATTCAAGTTATTAAAATGTACTTAGTAGACTGATAAGTTATGTATATGTAATGCAGTATGTAGAGAAACCACTAAAATATTATACAAAATATACACAACAATAGATCAATCACAATAGCAGTCTAAAAAATTTCCAAGTAACCCCAAAAGGAAAAATAAAGAGCAATAAAAAATGGGAAAAAAATGAAGTACCAGATATAAGCCTTAAAAATCCATAACTACATCAAATATAGACTAAGTAAACAAATTAAAAGACAGATCTTGGTAAAATGATTTAAAAACTTGTTCCACTAAATGAAAAAGCCAATCCCAAAATGAAATAAACTGTATAATTTTCTTTATGTAACATTCTCAAAATAAAGTTATGGAAATAGAGAACAGATTAGTGGTTGACTGTTTAGGAGACTAGTTTATCTATAAAGTAGTAGCACAAGGGAGAGCTTTGCAGTTACAAAATTGTTCTGTATCTTGACTGGTGTTAGTTACATAAATTAATACTGTGATAAATGGCACAAGACTATACACACTCCAGTGTGCCTAGTTTTGAGATTGTACTAGAATTATATAAGATATAGCCACTGGAGGAAACTGGATGAAGAGTACATGAAATTTCTCATTGGAGTAAAAGAGCTTCAGAACTAAAAGAAATTTAACATAGACTTTTTTTTTTTTTTTAATGTAAGATTAAACATGATAATTTCCACCCATTCAATGTAACTCTGTCCTTGAATAAGACAGCTTGACCTCCACTTGGTATAACTTCTTCATTTTTTCTGCCCTGTTCTTACATACCAACTCAATAATGCATTAACTACATCATCTTGTTATATACTAATGTGGAATTTCCTAAAAACAGAAATTACTTTGTATGTAGAATGTTAGTGCTTAATCTAATGTTCTCTCTGCCTTTATATATGCAAATAGGTAAATCAAATTATAGGATAAGTATCAATTTTTAAAAAAGATTTTCAGCCATAGCTTTTTCAGTATGGCATCTGAGTACTTCAGTCCTTTTAGTTTGATCAAATTCATCCTCCATTTTGCTTATATGAGTGAAGGGAAACAAATATTTGTCCTATTTCTATTGTGGTACCCCTACAATAAATATCAGATACTGAAATAAGTGTAAGAAGTATAGGCCCAGGACTCCCTCCTTTCGGTTTGGGGATTTGAGGAGACAACTCCTTCACTTTTTAGAGAAATTGGCTCCAGTAGTGAACACCATCACACATTAAAGCCTGTGCCTATAGATAGGGGCAGTAGCCTCACTCTCAACTACAAAATCTAGAGAGAGAAAGCAACCAACTCACGTGCTGGTTTGCTGAGCCAGGAGGGAGGTTCGTTCTATTTTGCTTCAATTTTTAATAGGATAAGTTTGCTTTCCCAAAGCTTATAAAGTCAAAGGATACAGGAGTATATTCTGTGAAAGAGAAAGAGAGCCAGAGTCGGGTAACCTTTGCCCTGCACAATAGTTCTAAAGGGGGAGAAGACAGCAGCCCAGCAGTTAGGAGACAGCTATATTGACTATCCAGAATGACATTCATTTGTGTGTTCAAGGGAACTCAAAGAGAAAGGTACTCAACTATGAAAACACATGCCCAGAAACTAAAATGTAAAATATAGGTTTTAAGTATTTTACATGCCCACAGTGTAGGAAAGCAAGCCTGCATAGTAACCTGAATATATTTTAAAGGGATAATGTGAAACCAAAATCACAATTTTATTATATCACATGAAGTAATAGTTTTAAATACCAAAGATTACACAGATAGACAAATGATGGATAAATTTTTCAAACAAATAGTTCATAGCCTAAATAATTTTTAAAAATTTAAAAACCATTTGACCCGGAGACTCCACTGCTAGGATTATATCCAAAAAACCCTGAAACACCAATTCAGAAGAACCTATGTTCATAGCAGCACTATTTACAATAGCCAAATGCTGGAAACAGCGTAAGTGCCCATCAGTGGATGATTGGATCAAGAAACTTTGGTACTTTTACACAATGGAATACTGCATAGCAGAAAGAAAGAAGGAACTCCTACCCTTTGGGACAACATGGATGGAACTGGAGAGTATTATGCTTAGTGAAATAAACTAGTCATTGAAAGACAAAGACCATATGATCTCACCCATTACAATAGACTAACATACAAAACGACTAAGCAGAACAGAACCAGACGCATGGAAACAAGGAACAGACTTTCAGTGTGCAGATGGGGAGGGGGGAGGGGGAAAGAGGCAAAGAAAGGGAACAGTTTAGTCAAGGAACTATTATAAATGATCCATGGACGTGGACAGCATGTGGGAGGGGGAGGGGGAAGGTGGGGCAGGGGAGAGCACTAGGGGAAAAATGGGATAAATATAATACAACAACAACAAAATAATAAAAACAAATGTAAAAACCTATGATCTCTCTTGCAAATGCTGCTTTAGCGGTCATTTAATTGATCATTACAATCGTTTGGAAGAGGATAATCTTTGACCTAATTTATACAATAATTTTTCTTAAGAGAATCATATAGAACAGATAACAAAGCTGAGGTTGGAAGAATAAAAGAAGAGAAGAGATTTAGCCTTGGGCGCCGTGGCCAAAAATAGCTACATGACATTATTGTTTCAGTTGAGTGGACACAACAAAAGCCAAATTGAAGCTGTGGAGAAGAGAGTATTAGAGTAAAAAGTAGGAAATGGGTCTAAGAGGCCACTTGCAGAACTAAGAATACACCTAAATACTTTTATATTTTATATTTCCCTGCCAAAATGACAAGTACATTATCCCAAACAGGAAAAAAAGTGCAAAACAACATAAAGGATGTTTATATAAATTCCAATATATTTTTCTCCACAGAAAACATCTTTAGATTTTAAGAAATCATTTAAACATTTTATCTAGATAAAAAAATAATGTGGATTTGTTTTAGAAAACAAACAAAGAAGATAAAGAAGCAGATGCTTAAGTTTTGTGTAGTTCTTCCTTATAGGAACATATGTTTATTATTAAAATGAGAGATAAAATAAAAAATACCCATATTGCAACTATTGAAAAATGTAATATTTTCATTTATTTTCAATGTTGTTTTCCTTTCTGTTGAACTTATGAATTTTGATATAAACCAATTTTAAACTTGACAAAAGGATGAAGGTAATTTTAAAAATTCATTGTTTCTCTGCCTCTTCTGTTACTGTATAGCACCTACACATACATCCCTCTTCCGTTTTCAATTACTGGATGATAAGCCCTATCTTCCTGGTCTTATATCTTTGCTATCAATATAGAATAAAGACTTCCTTACCATAGGTATTTCCTGCACTTATCCACCTGTTCCATACCCTCCAGGTTAATTATCATAGAATCTCAGCTACTCACATTGAGAAATAAATGCCTAACAAGGTCTGTTTGATAACCTTATAGAGGAAATAGTTTGGAAGAAGAAAAAAGCATAGGAGTTGCATCTCCTGCCTGTGTGTTTTGATTATCTGAGAAAGCACAACACATCATATGCTATCTAAATATTGATTACCATTATTTATTTATCACAACAAACTACTAATGCACCAAACTGATGCAAATAGAATTAGAGTAGGACCTAAACACATATCAGAGATAATTCTTTTATGTTCCTTCTGCAACTGAAGGTAGATATATAAGACAGAGAGTTGGTCAAGTTATTTATAAATCTTGTAAGTAGAAAAATAATAGTATTATGTCTTAGTTTATACCAAATCTCAGTATTAGTAAGTTATTTATTATGCTGTTCTATTATACTGTCATGTCTTCTTTGTTTCCTTTTGGTAATTTTGTCTCTTACCATTTAAAAAATGTATTTTATTTGCCAAGGTTTGTTCATTTCTATTAAAAATCTCTTTGGGTTTCAAGTAATCAAGTCATTTATACATTTACAAAACTTTACAAATTGTCTTTACCTACTTGTCTAGGTGACATTTTTCACACAGATAAAATCCTTTTGCATTTTATTCATTGTAATTGATTTTACAGTTCAAACATTTGAAATTGCTCAACCTGGTTCTTTTTTCTTATATACTTACTAGCTGAATACTATTTCATCTAGCTGGTGCATTATGACATTTTTAACAATTACAATTCCTCCATTTAAAAATAACCAACTTAAAAATTAAATGCTAATATAGAGTAAATTGATTACATGAGAATTATGTTTATTGTTAGCACTATAGAACCAGAACAGTTGTTAACACAGTAATTATTACATTTCTTCTCTAAACGCCTTGGATAGATCAGGACAGAAGGAACTGAATATCCCAGTCAGACTAAAAGGAATGTCTATGCCAAGAACTGGCAAACTATGGTCCTTCGGGAAGATGCCTGTTTGAGTAAATACAGTTTCATTGGAACACAGCCATACCCATTTGATTACAAATTGTTCACAACCACTTTTGCATTATACTGACAGAGCTGAATATTTGTTACAGAGACACCATTGCTCATGAAGCCTAAATTATATACTATCTAATAAAATTTTCCTTACAAATTTAGGATTAATTCTTCCACATTATTTAATCCCTCCACATTGTTTATAGAAGATGCCAAAATGATACCAGCATATTACCTGTTGAATAGGATTTAAAAAGAGTATTTATAGGGGGAGGGGAGGAAAAGAAAAAAGAGTATTTATACCAGGATAGCTCATCCTGTTCCTCCCCTCTATAAATCATTCACCTTGACCTTAGAGTGACTTTTTCAGCACATATATAATAATGTCACTTCATTGCAAAAAAACTAAGTAGTTAACACATAGCTTTCAGATAGTTTTTAATTTCTTAGCAAGCTTACAGATGAAACATGAAAAGATATTCCATCATCATAAAAGTTTCATTCACAATGAATATAACATTATCTATGACTGTCAATCAATAGTTGCACTTTATTTGATGTTTTGTTCATAGATTCTTATATGTCTAGTTTTCCTTACATGAAGTATTTTTGTTCAGAATTTATTATTTTATATCTATTAATCCTCTAGTTGAACCTTTGAATATTGGAAGTGCTTAATATTTGTGTAGTTATAGGCATTACAATAAAAATTCATGGAAGCCTTTTAAAATAAAACCTTAATACAGTTCTTCAAACACTGTATTAAACTGAAATATGCCTTCTTTGGGTAAAATCCAGAATAATAAAAACACTTGTCTGTAACATTCCTTTGGCTCACATTCAGTCCCCAAATCAACTTTTTATTGAAGTGCAGTCACTTTAATAAAAACAAAAATTAAATGCAATTTTGTGATTTGTGTCTTTCAAAATATAAATAATGTTCTTCAAAATACTGAAACAAAAGCATAAACTTGAGTGCTCCAAAATTCATTATGCTTTGAACTCTAGTGACATTTAACGCAGGACATAAGTATTTCCCACTCACAAATACTCAGTGAGAGAATTAATACCAGACATGACCTCCATGTACATTAATATTTAGACTCTAGGTAGAAAGTTCATTGTAAAAAAATAATAATAACATCACCTTGGATATAAGCCCAGGATGAGTTAAAATTAGTATACATGGATTCTCTGTCTATAATGCAAATTCAAAGTGAGCAGCCAATTTAATGTTAGTTTGTTTTGGACTCTTTCCAAGGTGGTTACACTGGCAGAATCAAAGACATCCTTGTTATGCCATGACTCTAACCTATAATTCATTACTATACAAAAAGACCATTCATAATGGCACAGTGAGGCTCCTGTGTGGGCTTTAATCATTATCATCATCATAATAAAATAGTAATATGCTTTGCTCAGGAAGCTGCGGAGAGAGAAGAATTACCTGAGAATGTTTCTAGGAGCTCTAAGTTACCCAAACACACTTGGAGAGGAAAAGAAGACCCTCTCTTACAGCAACAGGAAATGTATCCAAGCTTAGCTTCCCCTGTACTGGGGGATCCCCCTTCCCAGCCCACATACCCACCTCAGCAGAAGTCACTGTGAAACCCCATGGGCCTAAAATCCAGATTGTGTGTATTATTCTATTACAAACCTGCACTGTCATGTTAGACTCTAGAAAAGGGGAAAAAACAAGGGGTAAAGTTTCCTTTTTGGAATGCAAAGGAACATGGCTGGCCCAGCAATACCCAGCCCATCCTCCTTTGCTGTGGAATAATGAGAGAGGGGAGCTGTGCTTTGGGATGTCGTCATTCTTACCCTACCGCTGAGAGTTTTCTGCTTTTCCAGTAAGCCTATTTTGATACACTGTAAAATGCATTCCAAACACAAAAGAGACAAACTTTAGCAATACAAGCTAAGTACTATTCTGCAAATTAATATTTTTGGATACCTGTGAAATAATGAAACAGTCATATAATAGATTTTTAAAAGATTTATTATTTTTAGAGAGAAGGGAAGGGAGGGAGACAGAGAGGGAGAGAAACATCAACATATGCTTGCCTTTCATCTGCCTCCAGCTAAGGGCCTGGCTGGAGAACTGGCTGGAGACCTGGTTATGTGCCCTGGCTGGGAAACAAACCAGCGACCTTTGGGTTTGAAGGACTGCGCCTACTGACTCAGTCATCAGCCAGGGCTAGGTTTTTGTTTTTTTCTCTTAATGTTGGGAGAGCTATTTGAATATGTTTATGAGAATGTGAATGGCAAGTTGGCAAAAAAATATATATGTATTGAATAACTTGTTTTTTATTCCTTAAAGCCCTACCCAAGGATATGTTTATTGATTTTTTTTTAAGAGAAAGAGATAGAGAAACATCTATGTGAAAAACATTGGTTGGTTGCCTCCCATATGCACCTCAGCCTGACTGGGAATCAAATCCACAACCTTTTGGTGTATGAAGTGATGCTACAACCAACTAAGACACTCAGCCAAGGAGGAATAGCTTGTTTTTAGGATGAAGTAATCAAGACTTCCTCCAATAAGGAGGTTAGTTATTACAAAGACCTTCTGAATGAATATCACTTGATCATTGTGAATGATCTTTGTAATGTCTTGCTATATTCAGTTGGGCAACATTTTGTTGAGAACCTTAGCATCTATGTTTATCAGCGATATTGGCCTGCAGTTTTCTTTCTTAGTTGTGTCTTGACCTGGTTTTGGGATTAGAATTATATCGGCCTCATAGAATTTAGGAGGCTTCCCTAAATTTTTTGGAATAGGTTGAGAAGGATAGGTATTACTTGGAATATTTTTTGCCATTCCCTTCTGGCTTATGTTATTTCTCTTGAGAAATCCTTTGATAACCTTATAGGAGCCCTCCCCCCTTAAATGTTATTTGCTGTTTCTCTCTTGATGCTTTTAGGATTCTCTCCTCGTCTTTGAAATTTGCCACTTTAATTATGATGTGTCTTTGATTGGGTCTGTTTGGGTTCACCCTCATGGGGACCATCTGTATTTCCTGAACTTGAGAGATGTTTTCACTCATCAAGTTAAGGAAGTTTTCTATCATTACTTTTTAAACAGGTTTTCCATTCTTTGTTTCTCTTCTTCTTCTTGTATCCCTATGATATGGATATTATTGCATTTCATGTTGTCCTGCAGCTCTCTTAAAACCTCTTCTTTCTTGTTCAGCCTTTTTTCATTCTGTTGCACTGTCTTGGAATATTTTTCTATGTTGTTCTCCAGCTTGCTGATCCAATCCTCTGCTTCCTCTAGCCTGCTATTGATTCCTTTTACTACATTTTCAATTTGGAAATTGTATTCTTTATTTCCTCCTGGCTCTTACTGACAGTTTTTATGTCCTTTTTAATGTTGATGTAGTTCTCAGTAAGTTCCTTGTAGCTTCCCTGGAGTTGTTTGTAGTTTTCTTTGAGCTCAGTGAGCTCATTGAGCTTCTTTATCATCATTATTTTGAATTCCATAGCTGTGAGTTTGCTTGCCTCTGTTTTATTTAGCAATTTTTCTAGGGATTCCTCTTTTTCTTTCGGTGATGGATTATTTCTTTTTCTCCCCATTTTTAGGTGTCTCTTCCTTGTTTGCTTTTGCTTTATAGACTGGCTTTTTGCAGTTCTTTGTGATATGGCCCTCTTTTGTGTAGAGGTACATGATCTTTCTTCCTTGATTTAACTGTGGTAAGGTCAGATCATTCCATAGTCTGGGCCTAGTCAGCCTATTGGAGCCAACCAGAGATCCACTGTTTTTGTCTGTGCCCTTCAGTTTTGTTTTGTTTTAAAAGATTTTCTTATTTTTTTTAGAGGGGAAGGGAGATAGGCAGAAACATCAATGTATGGTTGCCTTTCACCTACCTCCAGCTATGAACCTGGCTGGAGACCTGGCTTGTAACCTAGTTATGTGCCCTGGATGAACCAGCAACCTTTGGGTTCGAGGGCTAGCACCTTATTCACTATGCAACCAGCCAGCACTTCAGTTTTTAATTCAATTTATCTGTGCTCAGCTTTCAGGTGAAGGTACAGCTTTGCAGGACAATTAGCTCTGTTGTAAACCAATCTGTGATCAGTTGTGATCAGTGGTCACCTTAAGTCACCACTGGGCAGAGCCAGTTAATTAAGTTGTAATCCAATCAAATTGTGATCAGCTGCCAGGCTCAGTCACCATTAAGCTGGACAGATTGATTCAGTTGTAATCCTATTGGATATGTGATCCATTACCAGGCTCAAATGCAACTAGGAGGGACAGACCGATTCAGTTGCAAATCAATGAATTTGTGATCAGCTTCCAGGCTCAGGTCCCACTGGGCTAGACAGAAAGGTTCAATTGTCCAATGAATCTATGATCAGCCACCAGGCTCAGATGCAGCCTGCTGGGACACAGTTTCAGTTGTAAATCAATGAATCTGTGATCAGTCACCAGGCCCAAGTACTGATAGGCAAGACTGACCAACTCAGCTGCAAACCAATGAATTCACAATCAGCCACCACTGAGGGGGACTGACAGACCCAGCTATAAATCAATGGGTTCATAATCAGTCACCAAGCCATTGCTTCTGGGCAAGAAATACCACTTCAGTTGCAAACTATTATATACATGCTCAGCTGCCAGGCTTAGACATGGCAGGGTGGGAGAGATTTATTCAGATGTAAATCAATGAATTGTTATCAGGTGCCAGGTGGGACAGGCTGCTTCCAGTGGGTGGGGCTATGAGGACAAGACAGAAGCCACTTGGCACAGAGTAGTCCATCAGAAGTGTGGGTGATGAGTCAGCACTGGGATCCCCATGGCTCCTTCTTCACTTCTCTCCTCCAAGCCACCACCTCAAACTCTCCCCAAGCATCTCGAGTCCACTCTGCTCTCCCTCCTCTGGAGCCCAGGTTAAGTGAGTGCCAATGTATTTTCATTTGAGATCACCTTAGTAATTCTCTGTCTCCAGCACTCTCAGGCTAGCAAACTATGGCTTTCTGTCCTTCTCAGCTGTATGCTGTTTTATTCTCTGTTATGTTACTGTAGGCTGGGAAAGTCAGCTTGGAGACCAGAACTCACCCTTCTCAGGTGGAGCTCCAGGCTCTGTTCCTTCAGCTGCTGCCTTCATTGGGGGCCCAACCAGCCCTCTCGTGTTTCCTACCTGCCACATTACGATGAAGCATCCTCTTCTGTTCTGTCCATGGTTATAAGGCTTCTCCCCAGTTGGTGTTCTGTTGGTAATTCCAGATGATTTTTTTCCCAATTAAGTTGTAATTCCAGATGAGATCTGGGAGGAGATTGGTATAGCTCCATTTACTCCTCTGCCATCTTGGTCCCCCCAGTCTCAGAAGGTATAGTCTTTAAGAATAACCTGTATAGCCCTGGCCTGGTGGTGCACTTAGAGTGTTGTCTTGTACATACGCATATACATACACACAGAGGCAACCTATAGATATTTCTCTCATAGTAACCTCTCTCTCTCTTTCTCTTCCTTCCTCTCTTTCTGAAATCAATTAAAAAATATCCTAAATTGAGGGGGAAAAAAAACAGAACAATTTATATAGGTTTTATAACCAGGGTACAGGTCTTTACTTCCATTAAAAAAAGAAATTCTTCTCCCACTCAAATGCCTCTGGTCTGAAACTAAACTCCTAGTGCTGCTTAATATCTATTTTTCTCCTAGGGCATTGGGTATTAGTTGGTATTTCATAAAATTCCAGCTGATTTCTATAAATACCCTAATTTTATGTTGAATATGTTCTATTTATAGCCATATACACCTTTTTTTTTTTTTTTTTTTTTGAGAGAGAGAAGGGAAGGGAGCGAGGCAGAGAGGGAGAGACACATCAATGTATAGTTGCCTTTCATCTGCCTCCAGCTATGGACCTGGCTGGAGATTTGGCTTGCAACCTGGTTATGTGCCCAGGCTGGGAATTGAACCAGTGACCTTTGGGTTCTCAGACCAGCGCCTTATCCACTGTGCCACCAGCCAGGGCTCATATACATATTTTTAAATGTTCCAAATATTTTATAAGTTTCTCAATTAGGAATTGTTATATATTAAAAGATAAAAACCATATTCTAACTTCTAAGAATATAAGATAATATTCTGGGAATATACTACATTAAGATACTTAAATCCCAAACAACAGAAACACAAAACCTAGCTTAAATTAAATAGAAAATTCATCACCTTACATAATTAAAAAGTCCAAGACCTTAAGTGTGCCTAATCCTCCAGTTAAAATAAAATTATATTTCCCCTTTTCCTGGCTCTGATTTATTTTCTCCTGGCCTTATTTAAGCATATTACATTTATGTGAATATAAGAACACATTATCCTTCACTCTCCCAATCATGTGGAAAAGGGAATGCCTTTTTTTCTTATTCTGATCGCTTCAGAAAATTGTCCCTGGAGGAAGCTTATCAGCCCACCTTTGGTTCTATGTCCATTCCTGAGAAATGGGAGCCAAATCTATGTGACTGACAGTTTTATGAAGTGAAGGGCGGGGGGGGGGTGGACTAAAGAAAATAATTGTTAAATTAAAAAAAATAGTAACTAATGGCCATTATATTTTACCAAGTGTCCATTCCATTTAAAGTCTGAATATGATACTAGCATCTCCAAATTCTAAATAATTGCTTGGCTCAGTAGCATCTTAACTGCTTTTGATTGCATTCAAATATATTGTATGGTCATATCCCTGTCTTACCTTTTTTATGGTCTCATGAATAGATATTCTCTATTTATTTAGCTGTTTTTAGACTTACCATAAATGCTTTAGGAACAAAAATGGCTGATTAAAACAATCAGTCACAGATCTTACACATGCAAAGTAGTTCAAGAGATCATCTGGATGAGCCGTTTGTATGATAAAATGATAAAATAACCATGGATTATGATGTATCTTTTTAAACCATTCAGAATTTACTGGCTATCTATACTGAAAACAGGTAATTTACAGACAGCTTGACAAATGATTGTTTCAAATTTTTCAGAAGGATGCTAGGAATTAGGCAGTCAAAAAGAGTTGTTACATACTGTAATTTTCAATATTGCAGGTACCATGGATATCAGAGAAAGCAAATCCCCAGAACATGTACCATCTCCTTTTCCTCCCATACCTACAGCAGACATGTTCCTGACCCTGGACATGAATTCATAACTATTGAGGAAACAGAACTAACTATACAGGCAGATACTTATTGTTATGCTATTTATAGACTGAATTTAGCTGATTGCAGTGAAATACCCTTATGTCATAATTTCATAGCCTTATGCTGGGGTAACTCCATAATAAAGCTGAATGATATTACATCATTATCACAGTAACTCATGGACTCAAGATAAAAGACAAACAAGCCATATGCAAAGAAATGACAACCCTGCCTAAAAAAATATATTTAACATATTATATAAAATATGTAACATAAATGTAAGTTACCATGATTTATTGCACATTATATTTATACTATAGAGCAAGAGTTAACAGACTTGTATTCTTAAAAAGGGCAACTTAGATCAATGTTTGCCATCCTATCTGTGGTGAAAACCAGTCTGTTTTTTAACCCACTGAATCCTGATACATAAGCAACAACTTTCAAATTCTCAAAGTATTACTGTTAGATAAACATCATCCTATTATTTCAACATGGACTACTGTGTGGTAACTCAGGACAGAGCCCTCCATGACTTCAAACAATGGGTGTCTACTTGGCCAGGAGCCAAAGGGAACTAGGAACAGTCTGTGTGTCAGGATATCTCAGCCTTCTTAAGGCCCCTGTGTCTCAAGGCCCCTTGTTTATCATGAAAGTGTAGAATTTTCACATGCTACTCCCTCCCTAATGCTTTAAGTAGCACCAAGGATGGAAGTGGAGTGTGGTCTTTCTGACACCAGTCCACCCATCCAGGCACTCTGTGTAATGTAAGTAATAAATGCATCCGTGGCATGTCCACACACAAAGATTTAACCTTATTCAATTGTAGGAGCTTTTTAACCAGTCTTTGTAAGGCTACATTCTTCAGATCTGATGCTGGAGCTTGAAGTGCACAGGGTAAGAAATAGAGAAAGAAAAACTAATATAAAGCAGGGAGAGTAAGAACAAACTGGAACTCATAAATATGAGCTGGAGTCACAAGAACAGACTGATACTTGTGTAAGGTCTTACTGCCTCTGACCTTGGTGATGTGGGTTTCTTGCAGAAACTGGTTCCCTTTGTCACAAAGCTGAACACATGTGTCTGGCCCAGGAATTGTGGCAACTAAAGACATCCAGGGGAAGATAGAAAAATTGCACCCGGCTGCTGATTCACACCAAGTGAGTCAATGGGTGAATATATTATGGCTGCTCCTCCACTTCTGCTCTCAAATCTCCCACAGGAAGATCTCTTACGGACCCCAGCCCACTCTGAAAAATACATAACTGAATTCTGGAAAGCAAAATTTAACCTAGTCAAGTTGAAACATCATAAATTCATCACACATACACTTGTTCTCCATTTATTCTTATAGGTAATTTTAGTTGTGCTCAAAGGTATGAACAAACCTTAAGTACACATTTGATGAATCAACAGCTTACATTGGGTGTTGGTGCTATAAGATATTTTGATTTATTGAGAAAAGTCAAAATTCTTAATTAGTACATGAAAACTGTCAATTGTTAAATTTTGGGAAAAAATCATAATGCAAGTTAAAAAAAAAATATCAACAGATCTGTAGGACACATTCATTTAACCCACAAACAACATTTTGCAATTTCTGTACTAGATTAGAGGAATGTTGAGTGCCATTTATTAAACGTATCTGAACTTCCTGCATTATGTTATACCTAGAAATTTTTTTTAAGGAAAAAATGAATGCATGTACTACTAAATGAAAAAATTGAAAGACTTCGAGGATTTTAGATATTGGTACAATGGTCTAATTATCCCCAGACAACATAATGCAGCCTCTGACACTTCAATGATTTTTCTGATACTTTATTTTTTAATATAACCAATTCATAAAAACTTTAGCACATTAATTGCTCTATTACAAAGTTAAACGAAGGCTAAATTGAGAATACACTCTTTAACTGGTCGTTCCTTCCTTAAAGCGATGGGGAAAAATTAAAGAAGTCAAGTGATGAATCCAAAGCTGTAGGAGTTTAGTTTTCATGTCTTAGGCATGTTCTTTTATGAATTATTTATGAACTAATTGAAATAGCATAAATCACACATTTTGAGATGGAGACAGATGGGACTCTGTATTGACAGTCCACCAGGAAAGACAATTTTGATATGACCTTAAAGTGTTTAGTAATTGCTATTTAGTAGAGCACTTCAGAATTGTAATATTGCCTATTTTGTAGCCCAAATTAAACCAGCACCATGTTGATTAGCATATGTTAAAGCCACCTCTATTTTTTTTTTTTTCTTTCATTTTCTTGCTGGGGGAGCAGCTGTGCTAAGGAAATGATATCTCATTGGAACTTTGAAAAGCAAAAAATTGTTACAGTACATTTTAAGCAGGCGTATTGTATAAACTTTTTTTTTAATGTAAAAGGTACATACATATGTGTGTGTGTATATATATATATGAGTGTGTATATATATATATATATATATACATATATGTGTGTGTGTGTATAATATGTATATGTAGTTTGTAGATTGGATTTTTTTTTAACTTCTCAGTCTAGCAATGTGGGCCTGCAGATTTGTTTTCATGCTTGGGTAGAGACAGAAACCATAGCACCAGTGCTGGCTGCTTGAGATAAAAAGCCTGTCTGCTTAGAATGGAAGAAGAAGAAAGGAAAAATGTGTGTATAGCCATGTTGTTGACAGAGCAGTGGCAGAGCAGACAATACAAAAAGCGCCAGAAGATTCAAGTGTAAGTAAGTCAACCAAAGACATATAAGAAGCCATAGTGATAAAGGAAACTCAATGTAGAGAATAAGGTCTTTCCAGGATCAAATAATGACCAGCAAAAAAGCATTGACTATTTCCAAAGATATTCAAAATCATTGAAAATTTCTGCATGTAATACACTACTTGCTTTAAAAAAATAGAGGGTAAAGGCTGTAAATTGTGGCTCTGGCTGGTGGCACAGTGGATAAGGTACTGTCCTGCGAACCCAAAGGTCCAAAGGTCTCTGGTTAGATTGCCAGCCAGGGCACATAATCAGGTTGCAAGCCAGGTCTCCAAGCCACATCTGTAGCTAGAGGCAGGTGAAAGGCAATCATATATGAACGTTTCTCTCCCTCTCTTCCTCTCTACCTTCCCCTCTCTAAAAATAATAAATAAAATCTTAAAAAAAAAGACTTTGAAGTTTTTACATGTTCATTTTTATATCTCCCTTGATGAATTCCTTTATAAGGCTGCCATAACTAATCACTACAAACTTAGTTACTTGAAACAACAGAAATTTACTCTTTTACATTTCTATACGCTAGAAATCCAAAAATCAAGGTATTGGCAGGGTTGGATCCTTCTGGAAGCTCTGAAAACTTTCCTTTGCCTCTCTTCTAGATTTTGGTGATTGCCAGCAATTCTTGTTATCCCTTTGTCTGTAGACATTCTAATCTCTACCTCCATCACCTCTCCATGCCTGTATCCTTTTGTCTTTTGTTACATTCACCGGATTTAGGGTCCACCTTAACCTAGTATGATATCTTGATTCTCAATTACATTTACAAAGACTCTATTTCCAAATGTGGTCACATTTTCAGATTTCAGGGTGGACATTGATTTGGGGAAACATGATTCAACCTATAACAATGATTTTTTTCAAAGTTTACAAAAAGACTTTCTTCCATATATCATAATTAAGAGCTATATAATGTAAACATATTTGAAAAAATTTTAATGAAGTGACATCGAAATGGTTATGTAACTACCTATACTAATACTATAAAGCATTGCTTATGCATTACCCAATTCAGAAAAACTAAATAGATTTACCAAATCTATTTTGTTTTATTCTTTTTTTTTTTTTTTTTAAAGATTTTATTCATTATTTTTTAGAGAGAAGGGCAGAGAGAAAGGAAGAAAGGGAGAGAAACATCAATGTATGTTTGCCTTTTTCCTGCCTCCAGTTACAGATCTGTCTGGAGACCTAACTTGAAACTTGGTTATGTTCCCTGACTGGGAATCGAACCAGCGACCTTTGGGTTCACAGGCCAGCGCCTATTCACTGAGCAACCAGCCAGGGCTTGTTTTTATTCTTAACAAAAATTGTTTATGGAATCCTGTGTGAGTGTGGTGGGGGCAGTTACAGGTATACCTCAGAGATATTGAGGGTTTTGTTTCGGCCCACTGTAATAAAATGAGTATCACATTCAAGAACATTATAATCTTCTTGCCTTCACTTTCAAAAAAAAAATTAAAAAATAAAAAACACCTATGAAACAACAAAGGGAAGCACTAAAACAAAAACAAAGCATGGCTATACTTTTCCTATCAGAAGGATGTCAATTGAAGTCCTCCAGTCTTCAGATTGATACAACACTTGAAAAGGGCTGCTTTACCAAGTTCTCCAGTGACCCTTGTGCTCACTATAGTTTGAAAAGCACTACTTTAAAGAAACAAGTGATTTCACCTGGATTGCCCATTTGTTTCTTGAGACAAGCCAATATTTTAGGTAATATTTTTCCCTCTTTATGCATCCCAAATAGAAGGCTCAAAGTGAATTGAACTATATTGAATAATTCTCTGAGTTGATGGCAGAACTGAATGAAATATTTATTTATATCATTTAATAGAGTATTTACTCAGTTTCATGAACTAAACAATCTGGAAAGAATTCAGAAGCAAACAACATGCAGCCCAGCAACTCCACTTACCTGGAATACAGTATATCTCACTTCTCCTATTTTCTTTTTTTTCAGGCTGGATGGGCGGGAAAAGCCTGTATCCCTTTCCAGACACCAACACTCTAGTTTCCAGGACATTCTGGTTCCCTCTGCATTCTGCCTTGAAGCTGTGAGCTCCTATGAAGCTGGGAGCTTGAAGAACCCGGATGTGAAAGTGGCGGCTTGACCTCCACAGGTGTATCGCTTTCCCTCCTGCAGGGAAATTCTCAATAAAAACCAAATGGCAGAATAAGTTAGAGGTATGGCCATTGCCATGTTATCTTTCTTTCCTATAAAAATGGGTACTTTTTATTCTCTGGTTAGCCATCCCTAGGGGAAAATTATTCTAATCCTAAGTATAGCAAACAAGCATCAATCTAATAGTCTGCCTTTCAAATAGTACTTATTGCTAATCATAGGGAGCTGTAAATCACAACCCATGGAATAAACAGGATCTTAATTGTTCCTTTTCATCATGCCTGCCAACTTTTTTTCTCATTTAGAAAATGTGTAAAAAGAAATCATGGGTTGAAAATAAAATGAGAAATGTATGAATCAGATTATATAGAACAGAACAGCAAATATGTAACTATTTAAAATAAAGCACTCAGATCTCCTCCAGGTCCGTTCTTTACTCAGTTGGGAATTTTCATTTTTGTTACTTTAAGGTGTTGTGATAAATGTTATCTTTCTTATGTATCTATTAGGATAGAATATATGTGAAATTTTAACATTCTGTGAAAATACTTTGTCATATGATTGTATTTTGAGAAAAAGTCTATTAAGTGTGCTTAATAGAAAGGATTTATAAATTACCATATAGTTAAAGTTCTGTAAGGGGACTATTTCACTATCTTTTTAGAGCAGGTAAACTGAAGAGAACTAACTGCTTAAAATTTCATTGCCCCTAAGACCAACTAAGCAGGTTTAATAAGTTATGCAAAACCTGTAGAGTATAAACAATATAATCACTTATAAAGTCTTTCAGCGATGATATTAAATTGATCATATTTAGAGATCAGCCATAGGGCACAGAGGTTTAAAAAACCTTAGTTTTCTTTTTTCTCAGGCTTGGTCAACCTCTGGGAGTATGTGCAGTATGAAAATGTCACATTACAAAAACAGAATGCCAGTAAAGCAGATCCCAATAAAAGTGTTTCCTTGAAATAGCACTGGATGTTGCACATAGAAGTTCCAAATACAGACATACCGTAGAGATAGTAAAGTTTCCGTTCCATACTGCAGCAATAAAGCAAGAATCGCAGTAAAACAAGTCACAGTCTTTTTGCTGGTAGAGGGTCTGACCTCCTAAAAAACACACCTGTGAAGCACAATAAAGCAAAGCATAATAAAACAAGGTATGACTTACACCCGCATTGTCCTGGGTTAAAATAACATCTTTAGAATAGAAGGCATAATGTAGCATCCTGAAAATAAAAGAAAAACCTCTTTTTAACCTCAATTTTCTTAACTTTAAAACCATAATAACACATCACCTTGATGCTACAAGTACTTAAAAAGATAACTTTTAAGGACTTTGAAGTTTATCTGTGCAGTTCAAAATATTACTCATAAGCAACATGTGGGTACTTAAACTTAATTTTATGAATTAAAATTAAATATTCAGTTCTCCCACTGAAATAGTCACATTTTAAATCCTCAATAGCTACAATGGCGAGTGGCTATCTTATGGGGGGCACAGATAAGTTCTACATGAAAGTGCCGGTATAGGTACTTAACATTTAGAAAATTTAAACAAAGGAATGGCATCCATTTTGTATTTAGATACTTTGTGTAGTAGGCCATATAAAAAATGAAGTTGTAGACAAAAAGACCAGAGGCAGAAATACTCAGGGAGTTTCTGGGCCTGGATTTCTGACTCTCTGGATTTCCGTCTTTCTGCCAGGAAGACTGGCAGCCTTCCTTGACATCTCTAATCTGAAACAGATACCTTTTCTCTGTGCACCTGTGGCTGACTGCACTTAAGTGCAATATCCTAGTCTCCAAGTTCTTACACTGTGAGGTGAAGTCTGTAATTTCTACCAACGAAACTAGTAGGTTATGCTGAGAGTGAGAGGGCCTTGAGAGGGAATATAGCTTTCACCTGGCTCTCTTGGTGATGTGTATCTAAGAATCTTGAGTTCATACATAAGAAATGTGCCTTTGCTTACACTGGAGAGATCATAGAGATAAGGGGGGAATGATTGAGAGTCACCCCCTTCCAGTGCCCAGATGTTTGTGTGCTCCTATACAAGATACCTTCAGATGATGCCAGTCCTTAGCTAATGCTGAATAAAGCCAGAAGACAGTATGGAATTTCCTCAAAAAACTAAAAATGGAACTGCTTTTTGATCCAGTGATTCTACTGCTGGGAATATATACTAAGAATCCTAAATCACAAATTCAAAAGAACTTATGCACCTCTATGTTCATAGCAGCTAGCAGCACTATTTACAGTAGCCAAATGCTGGAAACAGTTTAAATGCCTATCAGTGGATGAGTGGATCAAAAAGCTGTGATACATTGACACAATGGAATACTATGCAGCAGAAACAAGGAAGTCCTACCTCTCATGGCAGCATGGATGGAACTAGAGAATATTAAGTGAAATAAGCCAGTTGGTGAAAGACAAATACCATATGATCTCACCTATGAGAGATATCTAATTAACAAAATAAAACTAATGAAAAAAATAGAACCATAGGCATGGAAACATGGAATGGACTGATAGTGGCCAGAAGGAAGAGAAGAAGGGAATAATAATGGAAAGAAGAATAAGAGATTAGTCAAAGAACATGTATGAATGACTCATGGACATGAGCAACATTGTAAGCATTGACTGTGGGCGTCAGGGATACGATGAGTGGAGGACAAAAGGGGAATAATTGGGACAATTGTAATAAAAATAACAATAAAAATGATAAAAATAAAATAAAAAGAGAGGGTCAGCCTGTCTCAGAGTGAAGACAATTGTGTTTTCTATATGTTAAATATCATTTATATAATTTGAATTTCATCCACGTTTTAAGAAAATTAAATTTATAAGTTAAAAAAAAAAAGCCGGAAGAGCTGTCATCAACAAATTCTGCCCAAATTGCGCATTTATCAGCTAAATAAATGTTTAGGCCACTAATTTTTGCAGTGGTTATTATACAGCTTTAGTAACTTTAAGAGCACTCACTATACTATGATATTTAATGACTATACTTTATTTGATCACTGTAATCCATCTTATCATAATTATTTCTTTATGAAACCAACTCCAATATGCTAGTTTCTTGAAATCAGTAGTTAATTTTGTATCTCAAGTGCCCTGATAAATGCCTAGTATTCAGTAAAGAATGGTTAATAGACCTCATTTAAAAAGTATCTTTTAGAGATAGGCATTATGAGGCAGTTTAGCCTTGGATATTATTATATGGTATTAGTGACAAAAGTAGGAAAGAACAAACTATTAGATAATTTTTCTTTAGAAGCTTGGAATTGTTAATCTGTATTTCTTAGTCTGTCTAAAGTACCTTCTTATACTTAGGCTTCTATGTTTCTGCTGTAGGATAATTTACCTGTTATTACAAGCTGCAAAGAGATGTTATGTTTTTTTTAATTAATAAGCATCTAAAATGAAAAAAATAAACATATACTATTATTATTAAGTTGGGGTGAATCAGCTACAATGCAGTAGATAATGGACTTCTCATAGGCCTGAGATTCATTTTGTGATTCAACTGTCTGCTTATTTAGTGATTCAAGCAAAAAATCTAGAATATTAGAAATATTTCCTAGTCTTGTCTGGTTTAAAACATCTTTCCTCCAACTATGGCTTCAGTCATATTGAAAATAAGCAAGACAATGCTACCTCGGATTCTTGAACAATTTCATAGAATGGCATTGGGGAATGAAGGAGAGCAATTTCTAATTAAGTCTAAACTGTGATGTAGTGTTGGTACTCTCTGAATATAATGGATGTATAAATGTTTGCTCTTTTACCTGTTGCACGCTTGTTTGCTTTGACTTTTCTGCAAGATCACTCTGACCTGAAAAATGTGAAGTACACTCTGGCAGGTCTCTCTCCGCACCCCACTCTTCAATCAGTTGGTTCCAGCCTCCAGGAACAAGCCTTCATCTCTGCCTACTGAGTGTGATTGTTAATTGTATGTGCTAACTGGACAGAGCCAAGGTGTGAGCAGATATTTGGTCAAGTATTATTCTAGACATTTCTGTGAGGGTATTTTTGAATGAGATTAACATTTGAATGGGTAAACTGAGTACAGCAGATTGCTCTCCCCTAATGTGGGTGGGCCATATCCAATAAGTTGAAGGTTTGACTATAACTAAAAGAGTTTCCCCATAGTAAGAGATGATTATTTCTGCCTAATGACTTTTGCACTGGGACTTTTAACATTTTTCTGCCTTCAGACCAGGCATGGAACATCAGCTCTTTCTGGTTCATTTGCCTGCTGGCCTCTAGACCAGGACTACATTATCAGCTCTCCTGGTTCTCAAATTGTTGGACTCAGACTGAAACTGTACCATTGACTTTCCTGGGCTTATAGCTTATCAGTTTACCTCTCCTGTAATCTTGGACTATCCCAGTGTCCACAGTCATGTGAACTAATTGTTTTTTACAAACCTCCTATACAGGGGTGGAAAAAAGTGACTTTATGGTTGTAATACAAATAAATAATACAACAAATAATAATGCAAGCATATACTCTGTATGATATACAACTGTAAACCTATTTTCCACCCCTGTGTATATGTATAATAATTTCCTATTAGTTGTCTTCTCTGAGGTAGACTAGAAATGCCCCACTCCTTAAAGAAAGATCCCTTCCATGAGGTACTTTTGAAGCCCATTCAAACCTGGCTGTCTTCTTCTTTTTCTTTTTAATAGTTCATTTTTTATTATTTTTTCCTCATAGTGTGTTCCATCTCTACCCAGCCCCTCCCCACCAGAATCATGACACTGTTGTGCATGCCCATGAGTGTTTTTTCTTTTTTGTTCAATCCCTCTACCAATGCCCCAACACCCCACCCCAACCTGTCATCCTGTTTTCTATCTATAAGCCTGTTTGTTTTATTTGTTACTCTATTCTACCTTCTGAAATTCCACTTTATTCATGATAAATAATTCATCTTTACCTGTCAGCAGTGGAAATATAATTTCTTTTGCTATAGCCCTCTCTATTTAACCTCCATCAGGGTAGCTCCAGCCAACCTCTCTCTCTATTTTTAAGTCCATTGTTAGGATCAAGTGTTCAGAAGCCAAAAAATGCAGGGTACCTATATTAGATTCCTCCAAAAGTCCTCTCTGTGTGTACCATTCTAGTCACTTGTTGTATCAAAATAGAAGTAGCAGAATTCTATATTTTATTAAACAAAAGCCACTGGTGAAACCTGGCAAGTCTTTCCCCAAACTTTTTCACCCCTACAGTTAGAAGAGAAATTATGAATAAATCTTTAACAACTCTCCAAAATTTTACCACATCCAAGTTCTCTGATCAGTCTTCCTGAAATTAATGATGAGATAAGGGAAACGACAGGATTTCAAGTTATCCTGTAGATTATCTAGTATCTTTATTTGTTTTCAGCTATAGGGCGTTAGCTGAGCCAGGGTAATAGGAAGACATTCAAATTATCATCCTCTTACCTGCATAAAAAATAAAGATATAAACTACTAAGTGTTCTTTGAGGGATAGATAAATAGTGGCGAGAGTTCTGAGAAAAAAAAGATAAATCACATCTTAGAGAAAATGAGGAAAATGTATGGCTTTGCTGCCAGAATAAAAATAACAAGTGGAATTTTCACATGCAGAATTGAGACATAATTATTTCATGTTGAAGAATAGCATGAGCAAGGGCCCAAAGCCAGAGAAAAGTAAAAGGTGGTAGGAGACTTGCTGTTCTTTTCAACCAGGAGTACAAAAATAGGGGTGGACATTTTTTTTAAATAGGAAGTAAAACCTAAGTTGGATTAATTATTATTGCATAGCACCTTATGAATTAGGCTAAGGAGTTTGGACTGTGTGTGTGTGTGTGTGTGTGTGTAGAATGAAAATCCAGTTATATTTTTGGGAGGCTGAGAAATACCATAATTAGAACTAATATAAAGAGATTATCTGGAAATAATGTACAAAAAACAGTGCCTGAATGAGTGACTTAGATTAGTTGGCACTTAGCAGTCCTAACAAATTTATTACTTAGACTATTAAAAAAGACTATTTCAAGTTTACCAAAAAATAATAATTTTTAAGTCAGTTATTTGTAAATTAATCTGTACATATGCATTTTATTTTATTAGTTTTAAGTAATATCAGTTGCAATATTACCAAACACAATGCACAAATATTTTTACTCACATACACATTTTTACAAATATTTAAAGTACATACTGGATTTTGAAGAGTTAATACAAAAAATTTTAATATGTCAATAGCTTATATAATTATTACATATTAAATAATATTTTAGATATATTGTGGTAAATTAAGCATTTTTCATTTTTTTCTTTAAAACTTATTTTACTCTGGAAGGCTACTTTTGTGAAGTATATCATAGAAATGGTGTATTGCAGAAATCACTTTCGTGAAAGCTGTCCTAGAGATAGTGCTAAACCCATAGTAAAATATGAACTTGGTTTCTGTGTCAGATCCCACCACTTCCAATAATAAAGCTCAACTTTATTTTAGCTACTTGAACTACAACTTATTCTTTTTGGGATTTTCCATCTAATATCTTAGATAGTAGGTGGATTTTTATTTTTTGCCATGACCAGGTCTTACTTCTTTTGTTACCCTCAGTTTTTCCTCTATATGTGTTCCACAAGTTGAAGCCTTCGGAAATAATGGCACTTGCAGTACTTTCTACTCCCCACAGAGTAGAAATTATGATGTCTACTAATTTGAGGTAATAAACAAACAAAAAATTACAAAAAAAATCCTGACGTATATAATTTTGTAGAATAGTATTCTAGCTATTTTTGAACTTGGGGTTGACTTTCTGTGGTCCTAAACTAACCACTGAACTATTTAAGAGTCTGCTGAGGTAAAGGTTAGGTACATTCACATTAGAATAATGAAATTTACTATAGCCTTAATACATTTTCCCAGTCATCCCAAGTTTGGGGGCCTTCATTGCTAGAAATGTCTATTTCCACAATCTGTCTGAAAGTCATCTCATCTAATTTAAATGTTAATATGAGAATATATATTGCCTATGTATATGAAACATATAGTTTAGTAGTTGATAACTTCCATCCCAAATTAGACTTCACTCTCATCAAATTTTCTTTCTTTTTTTTAAAGATTTTATTATTTTTAGAGAGGGGGGAAGGGAGAGAGGCAGAGAGGGAGAAAGACATCAATGTATGGTTGACTTTTGCCTGCCTCCAGCCATAGACCTGGCTGGAGACCTGGCTTACAATCTGGTTATGGTGCCCTTGCTGGGAATTGAACCAGTGACCTTTGGGTTCACAGACTGGCACCTTATCCACTGTGTCACCAGCCAGAGCTTCAGTAAATTTTCTAATCTAGAGATTGACTAATTTCTCAACACTCCAACAACATGTTGGTTAATATATAAAACATTAATTGCAGTGGTGGCCCAGATGGCAAGATAGTCACCAAGGTAGGGAAGACCTATGGGGTAGGGGGAAGGTAGGGTCAGAGGGCCAGCAGAGGCACAATAAGAGTGCCTCTGACAGACTTTGCGCTGTTCCAATGCCCAAGGCCAGAGCAGACGCAGGGCAACCGGGTCTCATGATGCAGCTCAAGTTTCCAGCTTAGCCAGTGCAGGAACAACTGTTGTTGGCCGTTGGAGTTGTCTTTGCTTTTTGCCTCTGAAGAGAGAGCAGCTCAAAAACAGTGTGTGAGAAAGGATAGAAGGAATGTCTTTCAATCAGCCAACTGGAAGGAAAGGAGCAACATACACAACCAATCCAAAATACAACCAGGTAGCCCAAGTTAACAACATAAAGGCCACCCCAAGGGCAACAAGTGGAGACAATCTAGGAGACTGCAACACTGAACTCCACAAATCTCATAACACAGAGGCAGGGAAGCAAAGCAGAATAATCCAAGAAAAAACAAGCAACAACAGACACCCAAAATGGGAAAAAAAAGAATCAGTCCATCACCAAAAGGAAAGAAAGAATCCCCAGAAAGATATTAAATGCAGCAAAGGCAAACAAACTATCAGATATGGAATTCAAAAGAATGATGATAGAGAAGCTCAATGAGCTCAGCCACCTAAAAGAAAACTATAAACAATTCCAGGGGAACTACAAAGAACTCCAGGGAAGTTACAAGGAACTCACTGAGAGCTACACCAGCATCAAAAATGACTTAGAAATATCAGTAACAACCAGGAGGAAATGAAGAAAATAATTTTTGAATTGAAGAATATAGTAGAAGGAATCAACAGTAGGCTAGAGGAAGCAGAAGACCAGATCAGCGAGTTGGAGGACAAACTCCAAGACAGTAAAACTCCAAGACTTATAGACAAATACTCCAAGACAGTAAAAGAGAATAAAAAAAGGTTGAACAAGAATGAAGAGGGTTTAAGAGAGCTGCAGGACAACATGAAACATAATAACATCTGTATCATAGGGATAACAGAAGGAGAAGAGAAACAAGGAATGGAAAACCTGTTCAAAAAAATAATGACAGAAAATTTCCCTAACATGATGAATGAAAACATTACTCAAGTTCAGGAAGCACAGAGGGTCCTAATGAAGATCAACCAAAACAGACAAACTCCAAGGAACATCATAATTAAAATGGCAAATTTCAAAGACAAAGAGAGAATCCTAAAAGCATAAGAGAGAAACAGCAAATAACATATAAGGGAGCTCCAATAAGGCTATCAAATGATTATTTAACAGAAACAATTCAAGCCAGGAGGGAATGGCAAAAAGTATTTCAAGTAATGGTAAACAAAGGCTTACAACCAAGAATACTCTACTCAGCAAGGCTCTCATTCAAAATGGAAGAAGAAATAAGGAGTTTCCCAGACAAAAGAAGACTAAAAAAATACATCTCTACCAAACCAGCATTGCAAGAAATGCTAAAGGGTCTGATTAAAAAAAATAATAATAAAAAATGAAGAAACAGAGAGCCAGAGCGGAATATAGATACTAAGTGAGAAAATGGCAACAAATAAGTATTAATCAATAATAACCTTAAATGTAAACAGATTAACTGTGCCAATCAAAAGACATAGGGTAGTTAAATGGATAAGAAAACATGACCCATGTATATGCTGTCTTCAAGAGACCCACCTCAGAACAAAAGATTGACACAGATGGAAAGTGAAGGGATGGAAAAATATATATCAAGCAAATGGACATGAAAAAATGGCTGGAGTAGCAATAGTTATTTCAGACAATATAGATTTTACAAAAAAGGGCATAAAAAGAGATAAAGAAGGACATTTCATAATACTTAAGGGAACAATTCATCAAGAAGAAATAACTCTGGTAAACATATATGCACCCAACATAGGAGCTCTGAAATATATTAGGACAATCTTGGAGGACTTCAAGAAGGATATAGACAGCAACACACTAATAGTAGGGGATTTTAATACCCCTCTATCAACAATGAACAGATCTTCCAAACAAAAGATCAACAAAGATGTTGTGGCATTGAACAACACTCTAGAGGAAATGGACCTAAGTGATGTATACAGAGTCTTTTACCCCAAAGAAGCAAAATACACATTTTTTTCAAATGCACATGGATCATTCTCTAAGATAGACCAAATGGTATGTTACAAGACAAGCCTCCACAAATACAGGACAATTGAAATTATATCAAGCATCTTCTCAGATCACAATGACTTGAAACTAGAAACTAATCTCAAGGGGAAAAAACAAAAATACTCTATCTTATGGAGACTGAGAATAACATGCTTTTAAGCAATGAAGGGGTCAACAATGAGATCAAAGGTGAAATAAAAAAGTTCCTGGAAACAAATAACAATGAACAAACAAAAGTCCAAAACCTATGGTACACAGCAAAGGCAGTGCTCAGAGGGAAATCTATAGCAATATAGGCCTACCTAAAAAGGTCGCAAGAAGTTTATAAAAACAACCTAACCATAAAGCTGCAAGAACTAGAGGAGCAACAACAAACAAAGCCCAGAGCAAGTAAAAAGAAGGATATCATCAAGGTCAGAGCAGAACTAAATAATTCAGAGACTCAAACTACAATTCGAAGAATCAACAAGTCCAGGAGCTGGTTCTTTGAAATAATAAACAAAATTGACAAGCCATTATCCAGACTTATCAAGAAAAAGAAAGAGATGACCCAAATGAACAGAATCAGAAATGACAGGGGAGAAATCACAACTGATACTTAAGAAATACAAAAGATTGTAAGAAATTATTACAAACAACTATATGATACGTAATATGACAACCAGGATGAAATGGACACATTTCTGGAAATGTATAATCTACCAAAACTGAATCCAGAAGAAGCAGAAAGCCTGAATAGGCCAATAACAACTAGTGAAATTAAAGAAGTAATCCAAAATCTCCCAAAGCACAAGAGCCCGGGACCAGATAAATACACAGGTGACTTTTACCGAACATTTAAAGAAGAACTAACTCCTATTCTTTTCAATTTATACCAAAAAATACAGGAAGAGGGAAGACTCCCAAACTCTTTCTATGAGGCCAATATTATTCTAATCCCCAAACCAGGTCAAGATACAACTAAGAAAGAAAACTATAGGCCAATATCTCTGAATATAGGTGCTAAGATTCTCAACAAAATATTGGCCAACCGGGTTCAGCAGTACCTTACAAAGATCATACACCATGATCAAGTGGGTTTCATCCCAGGGATACAAGGATGGTACAACATTCATAAATCAATAAATGTAATACACCACATTAACAGAATGAAAGACAAAAACCATATGATCATGTCAATAGATGCTGTAAAAGCATTTGATAAAGTACAGCAACCATTTATGATCAAAACCCTCAGCAAAATGGGAATAGAGGAGGGAACATACCTCAACATCATAAAGGCCATATATGAGAAGCCTGAAGCCAACATCATACTTAACAAACAATAACTAAACGCTTTTCCCCTAAGATCAGGAATGAGATAAGGCTGTCCACTTCCTCCACTTCTGTTCAATATTGTCTTGGATGTTCTAGCCATAACCATCAGAGAAGAAAAAGGAATCAAAGGTATCCAAATTGGAAAGGAGGAAGTCAAACTCATTATTTGCAGATGATATGATAGTGTACACACAAAACCCAATAGGCTCCACCAAAAACTTACTTGACCTAATAAGCAAACTTAGAAAAATAGTTGGATAAAAAGTCAATATCCATAAATTAAAAGCATTTTTGTGTATCAATAATGAAACATCAGAAATAGAAGTGAGAAAACAAGTCCCATTTACCAGCAACAAGAAAAATAAAGTATCTAGGAATAAACTTAACTAAGGAGGTAAAAAACCTATACTCAGAAAACTACAAAACATTGAAGAAAGAAATTAAGGAAGATACAAATAAATGGAAGCATTTACCATGTTCATGGAGGGGAAGAATTAACATCATGAAAATGTCCATATTACCCAATGCAATCTATAGATTCAATGCAGTCCCAATTAAAATACCAATGAAAGACTTCACAGAAATAGAAAAAACTACTTCAAAAATTTATATGGAGCCAAAAATGCCCATGAACAGCCACAGCAATCTTAAGCAAGAAGAACAAGGTAGGAGGAATCACAATACCGGACTTCAAACTATAAGGCAACTGTCACCAAAACTGTCCTGCACTGGCATAAGAATAGACATATAAATCAATGGAACAGAATAGAGAGCCCAGAAATAAACCATGGACTCTATGGTCAATTAATATTTGACCAAAGGGAAAGGAACATAAAATGGAGTAAAAACAGTTTATTCAACAAGAGGTGTTGGGAGAACTGGACAGCAACATGCAAAAAGATAAAACTAGACCACCAACTTACACCATACACCAGAATAAACTCAAGATGGATAAAGGACTTAAACATATGCAGTGCCACCATAAAGGTCCTGGAGAAAAATATAGGCAATAAACTTTCTGATATCCTACACCAAAATATGTTTACTGATACTTCACCAAGGGCAGAGGAAATAAAAGAACAAATCAACAAATGGGACTATATCAAACTTAAAATTTTCTGTTCAGTTAAAGAAAACACCAGCAAAATTCAAAGGGAACCAACTGTATGGGAAAACATAGTTCCCAATGATACCTCAGACAAGGGTTTGATCTCCAAAATATCTAAAGAACTAATGTGACTCAACACCAGGGAGACAGACAGCCCAATTAAAAAATGGGCAAAAGACCTGAACAGACATCTCTCTGAGGAAGACATACAAAGGGCCCAGAGATATATGAAAGAATGCTCAACATCACTAGCCATCAGAGAGATGCAAATTAAAACCACAATAAGTTACCACCTTACACCTGTCAAAATGGCAATCATCAACAAATCAACAAACAACAAGTGTTGGTGAGGATGTGGGGAAAAGAGAAACCTGGTGTACTGTTTGTGGGAATGCAGGCTGGTGCAGCCACCATGGAAAACATTATGGAGTTTCCTTGAAAAACTAAAAATGGAACTGCCTTCTGATCCAGCAATTCCACTACTAGGCCTATACCTGAAGAATCCTGAAACAGCAATTCATAAGAATCTATGTGCTGCTATAATCATAGCAGTGCTATTTAGTCAAGGGCTGGAAACAGCCTAAGTGCCCATCAGTGGATGATTGGATCAAAAAACTTTGGTACATTTACACAATGGAATACTATACAGCAGAAAGAAAGAAGGAACTCCTACCCTTTGCAACAACATGGATGGAACTAGAAAGTATTATGCTTAGTGAAATAAGCCAGTCAGTGAAGGACAAACACCATATGATCTCACCGATTACAGGACAATAATGAACAAAACAAACAACAAGCAAAACAGAACCAGATATATGAATACAGTGAATAGGCCTTCAGTGGATAGGGGGGAGGGGGGAGGAAGAGGCAAAGAAGGGGATCAGTTTAGACAAGAACCTAGTATGAAAGAACCATGGACAAGGACAACATGTGGGATTGACTTTGTGGAGCGGGGGGGTGGGGGGGGTTGGGAAAGGGACAGAGGGGAGCAAAAAGGGGATGGATGTAATACAACAACAATAAAATTAAATTTTAAAAAATTTTAAAAATCATAAATTGCTAATAATCTCTATATATTATACATCTGCAAACAATCACACATTTTGTAATAGAGAATAAGAAAGATAACATGTATTATGTTTAATATACATCCAGATTTTCTTACTTTTTTACTTAACTGCAGTCAATTTTTACCAATTACTTCAAGTAATCAGATTTTTACAGTTCATAAAATATTTCCAATATAAGAAAACTTAGCCTGCAGTAATGCAGATACAAAATACAAACCTAAACATTATTTAGTAAGATCTACTTATAACAAGATTATTTTAAAGCATTCATTAAGTTAAAGTTAGTTCTCTATTCTACCCTGTCTTCTGATTGGTGCATTTAATACATTTACCTTTATGGTTATTATTGATAGGTACTTATTTATTGTCATTTTTTCCTTTTGTGCTTGTGTTCTTATCTGTCTCCCTCTGTTTCTTCATCTTTTTAAAGCATCTTTTGCAATGCTGATTTGGTGGAAATGTATTCTTTTAGCCTTCTTTTGTCTGAGAAACTCCTTATTTCACCTTTCATTTTGAATTAGAGCCTTGCTGGTTAGAGTAATCTTGGTTGCAGGCCTTTGTTTTTCATTGCTTGAAATATTTTTTGCCTTCCCTTCTGGTCTGTAGTATTTCTGTTGAGAAATAATCTAATAACCTTATTAGAGCCCCCTTGTATGTCATTAGCCGTTTCTTTCTTGTTGCTTTAGGATTCTCTCCTTGTCTTCGAAATTTACCATTTTGATTATGATGTGTCTTGAAGTGGGTCTGTTTGGCTTCATCTTCATTGGGACTGACTGTGCTTCCTGAACTTGTGTGACTTTTTCTTTCCTCAAGTTAGGGAAGTTTCCTGTCACTACATTTTCAAGCAGGTTTTCTATCCCTTGTTTCTCTTCTTCTGGCATCTCTATAATGTGGAAATTATTATGTTTCATGTTGTCTTGCAGCTCTCTTAACATCTCTTTTTCAGATCATTCTTCCAAGATCAGACGAGATCGGGCACATTCAGGGTGGTATGGCCGTAGACCAGATCATTCTTAACATCATTCTTTTTCAGTCTTTTTTTCATTTTGTTGCACTGCCTGGGAGTTTTTTTCTACGTTGACCTCCAGCTGGCTGATCAGATCCTCTGCTTCATCTACCCAGCTTTTCATTGCTTCTACTGTGTTCTTCAATTTGGAAAATGTATTCTTCATTTACTCTGGCTCTTATTGTTAGTTTCTATGTCATTTTTTAATGCTGGATAGTCTCTATATTCTTTTTAGTTCTTGGTAAGTTCCTTGCAACTTTCCTGGAGTTCTTCATAGTTTCTCTGAACTTGTTTGTAGTTTCTCTTTGAGCTTGCTGAGCTCATTGAGCTCCTCTATAGTCATTATTTTGAATTCCATGTTTGATAATTTGCTTACCTCTATTTCATTTAGCCCTCTTTCTGGGGATTCTTCATTTCCTTTTGATGGAGGCTTGTTTCTTTATCTCCCCATTGTAGGTGACTCTCCTTGTTTGTTTCTGCTTCTTAAATTGGTCTGCTTTGGCTTCCTGTTTTCCTGGCATGATTTTATTTGGCCTATTTGCATTTTAATATACAAACACTTCAATAGATACTTCTACACTTAAATAGATCATTGAAGCCTAGAAATGTTTCTCCTTTTCCCTGGCTGCCCAAAGCAAACAACAACAACAACAACAATGAGAACAAGATGAATCTTACCCAACAAGGAGTAATCAGGTCATCTATAGATGTCCAGGTGTGAGTCATTTAAAGTGACTCAGAACCCTTTGTCATATTGCACCTTGAATAGCATTTAGGAAGTTTATGCTTGATGGAAGAAAATGAACATCCCAGGTACCTTTTGTTTTGAATGTGTATTAGTAGACAATGGAGTTTAAATTTCATAGATATTTTTCACACAAAGAAATTTAACATGAGCAAAGAGAAACTTAACTGTGTCAGTGACAAGCCCAAGAGAACAAAGAGAGAAAAACTGCTTTCAGGAAATCTGATAATGCAGAGAGCTCGGGGACAATAACACAAAAATCCCACCTACAAAGCCCAAAGGAGATGATTTTCAAGTCATTTTTGTACTGGTGAAAACCAACAATGATTTCAACTCCCTGTCTATAGTAGCTGCCGATGAATAATGTTTTCTTCAGTTCTATTTTTGTTTGCTCGGACTACTGTAACAAAATGCTATAATATGTGACTTAAACAATAGATATTTATTTCTCACAGTTCTGAAGGCTGAGGAGTCCATGATCAAGGTGTTGGCCAAATCCATTTCTGGAAAAAACTTCTTTCTGGTTTGCCTTCTCTGTGTTGGTAAAATTCAGTTTTAATATAAATCTACCATATGATTGAGACATTTTACTCCTGGGTACTTACCAAAAGAAATGAAAACATATATCAATATATAGAATTATACAAAAACATTGATAGCAACTTTATTCACAATAACTAAAAACTGGGAAATAAATCTTGATCAATAAATGTTGATCAACAGGTCAACAGATAAATAAATAATGGAAAATCAAGACAATGGAATGTTGCTTAGAAATAACAGAACACCTTCTAAAAAACAAAAAGCAACATACATTTCCAGATGAAAAAGACAATTTCTATAAACTTCATTATCAGGATTATAACTCCATCTGCCTTTACTTCTAGGCAAAGTCCCAGAACCAAAGCTTCTCTAAGACAAGGTGAGTAAAATGTATTTTCAATGACATTTTTTTTCCAGAAACTGTGCCTTTTTAATAATTTTAAAAATGTATTGAGTGGTAATGTTTAATAAAATTATAACTGTATAAGCCTATAATACATTATCTGTAACTGCATTGTGAGACTTCCTGGAAAGAGAAAAAATTACCAAAAATAAATAAATAAATAAAAACTTAGAAACAAAAGCAACAAACTACTGATACACAGAAACATAGATAAACCTCAACTTAATATGTTGAGTAAAAAAGTTTGACATACATATTGCATATTGTTATATTTCTATAAGATTCTAGAAAAATGCAAACTAAAGTACATCAATAAATAGTGGATCAATGGTTGTCTGGAATTGCGGGCAGAGTGAGAAATGTATGCAAACAGGCATGAAAAATATTTTGGTTGATTAAACTTAAAAATACTAGTTAGAGGATATATAATTAATTTCATAAGGTTATACAACTGTCAAAATGGGTTAAGTTGTATATTTTGAATAAATCAGTTTTGCTTTATGTATATCATTCTTCATAAAGCTGAAGGAAAAAAATTATATCTTTGCCTAATAATGCTACTACTGCTTAAACAAATAAATAGGACTCTATTCCCAACTTAAAAAGAGAACTACAGTGGTCCATTAATCCCTGTATCTATCTCTGAGTGATAGTAATTCCTTCACTAGATTAGTTACAATTCCACTTGAGATCTTTTAATTTAAAAACCAAATTGTGGGCTTAACTAACATTAAAGCATCTCATATAAAATAGTAAGGAAAGTAGATGAGAGGGAAATTGGTTGATATGTTCAAATATAAATAATAAATCAAGGAATAATTGCATAACCATTATAGCAGTCTTACTTATATCTGGATATAGGTCTATGGTTGATTCTTTTACTACCCAATTCAACAAACCCTTTGCTGTCAGGCAGTTCAGCTGCAGCTTGGGGCTTGTCTTACTGAAGTGATACTTTAATTCTAAAAGGGTCTCTGAAAGTCTGAGTCATTAAGTGACCTTTCTAATGAGGCTGCTATAGGATATCTTTATAACTTTTCCTAAAATAAGAGTTTTAAGGAGGTGTGCTGAGAAATTTTGAAGCCTAACCTGAATCTCCTCTGTTCCAAGAGATAAACATCTATTCTATTTCCATTTCCCAATCAAGCTCAATAACACCTTTCTTTCCATATTGGCGAAATGGTTAAAAAAAAAAAAAAAAAATCATGGGAGAACCAAGATGGTGGAGGAGTAAGTGGAGTTACACCAATCTCCTCCCAACACCAAACTGGAATTACAACTTAATTGGGGAGAAATCATCCAAAATGACCAACAGAACACCAACTGGAGAGAAGCCTTATTACCACAAACAGAACAGAAGAGCCAATTCATCACAATGTGACCGGTAGGAAGTGTGGAGATGTGAGAGGCTGGTAAGGCTCCCAGGGGCGGCAGCTGAAGGGACAGAGAAACATCTCAGCAGCTGGGGGCTCCACCTGAGAAGGGTGGGATCTAAACCCCCAACTGGGCTTCCCAGCCTACAGTAACACAGCTGAGAGTAAAACAGCACCCAGCTGTGAAAAGCAGAATGCTGCCAGGTTTAGCTGCTTGACAAAGAGATTAAACTCTTAAAGGGACCATGCACGAAAACACAGAGGCACCCACCTGCCCTGGGCTCCAGCAGAGAAAGGTCAGAGTGGGCTAGAGATGCTTGGGGAATGTTTGAGTCAGTGGCTTTAGGGGGAGAGCTGAGGGAGCAGCCCGTGAGTCAGTGCTGACCTATCCCCCATACAGTCAGCAGACCATTCTTCTCCAAAGGGTGGGAGCCTGAGGGGAAGCCATAGCCCCATTCATAGGAATTAATCCACCTGACCCAGCAGTGCCTAAACCTGACCTCAGATCACACGTTAATTGGATTAACAACTGAATTTATCTGCCCCACCCAGAGGTGCCTAAAACTGACCACTGATTACAGACTGATTGGATTAATAACTAAAGAAGAAAAAGACAGTGGATCTCTGGTAGTCTCTAACTGGCTGACTAGGCCCAGACTGGGCTACTAGCTGACATCACCAAGCACAGATCCAGGAAGTAAAAAAAAAGTGCACCTCTACACCATGGAAAGTCACACCACTAAGACAGTAAGTCAAAGTAGACCAATCTAAGAAGCAGAAACAAGAGCCTCCTAAAATGGGGAGACAAAAAAATAAACCCACAGCAAATGGAAAGTAGGAAATCACAGGAAGAGTGCAAAATGAAATAGAGACAAGCACACTCTCAGACATGGAATTCAAAATAATGATGATAGAGAAGCTAAATGAGCTCAGCAAGTTCAAAGAAAACTACGAACAACTCCAGGGGAACTACAAAGAACTCCAGGGAAGCTACAAGTAACTTATTGAGAACTACATCAGCATTGAAAAGGACACAGACACCATCAATAAGAGCCAGCAGGAAATGAAGAATACCATTTCTGAAATGAAGAACACAGTAGAAGGAATCAAAAGCTAGAGAAAGCAGAGAATTGGATCATCAAACTGGAGGTCAATGTAGAAAAAAATTCCCAGACAATGCAACAAAATGAGAAAAGACTTAAAAAGAATGAAGTTTTAAGAGAGCTGCAGGAAAACAGGAAACGTAACATCTGTATCATAGGGATACCAGAAGGAGAAGAAGAGAAGCAAGGGAGAGAAAACCTGTTTGAAAAAGTAATGACAGAAAACTTCCCTAACTTGAGGAAAGAAAATGTCATGCAAACCTAGGAAGCACAGAGGGTCCCAATGAAAAAGAACCCAAACAGGCCCACTACAAGACACATCATCATTAAAACGGAAAATTTCAAAGAGAAGGAGAGAATCCTAAAAGCAGCAAGAGAGAAACAACTAATAACATTCAAGGGGACTCCCATAAGGTTATCAGCTGATTTCTCAACAGAAACACAACAAGCCAGGAGGGAATGGCAAAAAAATATTTCAAGCAATGAAAAACAAAGTCCTGGAACCAAGAATACTCTACTCAGCGAGGCTGTCATCCAAAATGGAAAGTGAAATAAGGAGCTTCCCAGACAAAAGAAGTCTAAAAGAATACATCTCCACCAAACCAGCATTGCAAGAGATGCTAAAGGGTCTGCTTTAAGAAGATGACGAAAGAGAGAAACAGACAGAAACACAGGTACAAAGGTAAATGGATTAAATACAGCAATCAAAAGACATAAGGCAACTGAATGGATAAGAACCAACTTTAACTGATGAATGCTTTAAAGTGATCTTGTTATAAATAGATTTGACTAAATAAGGTACAATTTTGCATATTATTTGTATCTGCATTACTGTAGGTTAAGTTTTCTTAGATTGGAATCATTTCATAATATGGGAAAATCAGGTTACTTGCAATAGATCAGAAAAATTGAATGCAGTTAAGGAAGAAGAAAAGCCTAAGAAAATGGGGATGTATGTTACATAGACATTCTGTCTTTCTTATTCACTGTTACATAATATGTGCTTATTTGTGGGTGGGTAATATATAGATTTTGTTAGCAATTTATGTTTTAAATAGCAACCAATTGGTCATGGGTGTGTTGTGAAATCAGTCAATCTTTAGGTTAGAAAAGATGCTGAGAATGAAGGCCAATTTGGATGGAATTTGCAAACTACTAAACTATATGATTTGTGTACATAGACAATATATATTCTCATATTAGCATGTAAATTAGATGAGTTTCCTCTCAAATAAATCATGGAAATATGCATTTCCAGTTATGAAGGCCCCCAAACTTGGGAAAAGGAATTAATGCTATAGTAAACTTTATTATTGAAATGTGGACTTATCTAATCTCTACCTCAACAGACCCTTAAATAGTTCAGGAGTTAGTTTAGGACCACATAAGAAGTCAACCACAAGTTCAAAAAATAGCTAGAATACTATTCTACAAAATGATTTAAATCCTAGGGCTTTTATTTTTTACCTCAACTTAGTAGACATAATTTTTACTCTGGGGACCAGCTGAGTACTGCAAGTGCCATTATTTCTGAAGGTTTTAACTTGTAAAACATATGTAGAAGAAAAACAGAGGGTATTGAAAGAAGTAAGACCAGTGCACAGCCTAAATAAATAAATAAATAAATAAAATCTATTTAAATGGAAAACTCCAAAAAGAATAAGTTGCAGTTCCAGTAGCTTAAAATAAAGTTGAGTTGTATTATTGGAGTGGGGAGGATCTAACTCAAAAACCAAATTTATTTTTTACTATGGGGTTGGCACTGTCTCTAGGTCAATGTTCACAAAAGTGAGTTTTTCAACACACCATTTCTGTGTTATATTTCACAAAAATAGCATTCCAGAGAACAATAAGTATTAAAAAAGAAAAAAACTGCTTAATCTTGCTACAATATATCTAAAATACTGTCATTTAACATGGAATAATTATGTAAGCTATCGGCGTATTTTAAACTTTTTGTATTAACTCTTCAAAATCCAATATGTACTTTAAATATGTATAAAAATATGTATGCATGTAAATGTATTTTTGCATGTGTTTGGTCATATTGCAATTCATATTACTTAAAAGAATAATTCTTTAAACAAATGAATTAACATAGGCATTTGGAATAATGAAAAGAAAACTTTGTATTAATATGATTGGAGAAGCTGACAGGAGGCAGTAATTAAATGGTGAATTTTCTGGATGTGAAAGGAAAAAAGAAAAAGTACATATTGGTGGTTACATAATAGAAAAGGGGATGTTCAGAAGAACAAAGGAAATGGAGAAGCCAAAGAACTTATATGCATGACTCATGGACATGAACTAACGGGAGCATTGCTCTGGAGAAAATGGGGTATTGGGTGGAGAGGGGCGAAGGGGGGAAAATTAGGGCAACTGTAATAGCAAAATAAATAAAATATATTTTTTAAAAATCCCAAACAGGTGAGGTGGCAGTATTAGCTTAGGATCCATACTTGTACTATACTTCAAGCAGGTATAGTTAATGCCTATTAACTATAATATTTACAGAATATTATGATGCAAAAAATAAAAAAGTGAAGAAAAACCTAAGAACAATTAAAATAATTAAAAGATTTGACCAAAAAAGACACAAATATTAAAAAAATATATATATATTGTTGTGGAAGGAACTAGTGAATAGCTGGAGAACTGGGAGAAATAAATATATTTTAAGTGGTACAAATTAGTTGTTACAGAATAGTTATAGGGATATAAATTACGGCATAGGGAATATAATATCCTAATCACTATGTGTAGTATCAGATGGGTATGAGATTTATCAAGATGATCACTTAAAAAGTTATATAATGCCAAAACACAGGGGTGTACACATGAAATCAATATAATATTGTATGTTGACTGTAATTGAAAAAAAATGATTAAAATTCAAAAATGGTAGATAAGTATTTGTATTCAGATAAATGTCATTCACTAGAGAGGAAGAAGCAGATAATTAGGAGAGAACATTAATAAAATTCTTGCCAAATTAAATTTAACTCTTAAAACTTCTCTATGTATATACAGGGTGTGCACAATAAACTGGCAGTAATTTTGCATCTCCTTATTTCACATGCTTCTTAATTTTGAATAACTATGTTTCTAAGGTTATGATTTAACATCATTGGTTTAGGTATAAAGCATTAAATTCTAAGAGCAACCATGACGCTGTAGGATATGATGTTAGAGCAACCATAATTTCTGGACTGCCTGTAAGGTGAACTGCTAAGGAAATTGCAGACTTCAATAACATCCCTTTACTTAAAGTTGACAACTTGAAGACGGTGTATGATGCTGATCCCGATGTCAACCACACCAGCAAGGAAAATGCATAAGGTACACAAGGATCCTACAAGTCCAGATACACAAAATCCAAGAGATCATCAAAGAAGATCCAATATGTTTACCTTACTGTTTTTTTTTTTTTTATTAAAAAAATTATTTATTATTTTCAGAGATAGGGGAAGGGAGAGAGGCAGAGAGGGAAAGAAACATCAATGTGTGGTTGCCAGACATGGACCTGGCTGGAGACCTGGCTTGCAACCTGGTTATGTGCCCTGGCTGGGGAATACCTTGATGTTTTGAGAGAAATAGTTGTGCTGTGGATGAAGCAAGTACCAAATGGACATCATTTTATCTTCCAACAAGACGGTGCACCAGCACGTAACACCAAAAAGGTGCAAGAATTTCTCATTGTCAGTGTTCCTGAGTTCTGGCCAAAGGAAATCTGGCTACCTAGTTCACCAGATGCAAATCTTTTAAACTATTCTGTATGCAGCATTTGTGAGAGAGAAGTTAATAAACAACCTCATTCCAATAAAGAGGCTGTTAAAGCTAAGATCGAATGGTGTTCATAGATAAAGAAAAGTTAATTAAAGCATGCTCAAGACTGTGAAGTCAACTTGAGTCTGTTATTGGAGCAAAGGGAGACTTTTTTGAACTATTTAAAAAATGACTATGTTTATGTATTTACATATAAGAATAAATTTATTTCAAAATATAACACTTTTGCCAGTTGATATTGTGCACCCTGTGTGTGTGTGTGCATGTGTGTGTGTGTGTGTGTGTATAAACATACATATACAGGCATATAGGACAGTTATATTCAGTCATCATTTGAGTCACCACTTTGCTCCTTCCCACTCTTGTGATCATTGATGATCAGATTGAACTGCTAAGAAACAAATGTTTGGCCCACATGGGCCCATCAAGTCCACCAGTAACTGAGGCATCACATTTTGTTGGTGTTGCTGGGAGCTTTAAATCCTAGACTCTGCTCTGACTCCTAATATATTCTATCTCCACTCCATGGGGATAATTTAATCTGTATGAGTTACTCTTTCCTTTTTACTTCTTTAACAGTTGTTTTTTTTTTTTTTTTTTTTTTTTTGTCTGTTTCTCAAAATCTGTTTTGCTAGGTTTTTGAAATAAAAATCCAACCATAATCTCCTCAATGGCTTAAATGTTTGTAAACAAAAGCCAGAAAGGCAACAGCCTACGGGCACCTCTGCGGGTGCCCAAGACAGAAGTCTTCCCCAACGTACATGTTTAAGACTGCACAAACAAGGCACTTGCCTAACTATGATTGGGATAAATGGAAAAATATTAAGAGAAAAACAAACCAAAGCAAAACAACTTTCTCACATCTTACAATGTGTTCTAGTAGAAATGTAGATTATATACACATGTGTATACAGTTATATGAAATCTGTCCAGAAGATATCCAGCCATGTACTATGAAAAAATCACTTATTGAAGATAAAAGAAATGTGGTACTCAGTCCTCTTCAAAGTAGGCACCCTGGGACCTCACACATTTCTCCCAATTGCTACCAGCTACGCCATCATATTTTCCTGAATCTAATTGGTGGTCTGAAATCTCTTTCCTATCAAAGGTGGTTTGAGTTTTGGGAAAAGCCAGAAGTTGCTGGGAACCAAATCTGGGCTGTAGGTGAGGCTGACTCATCTGTGTAATTTGATGTTTTGCCAAAAAACTCTGCATAAGAGGTGATGCATAAACAGGCATGCTATCATGATGAAACTGCAAATCACCAGCTGCCCATAGCTGTGGTCTCTGAATCACCCAAATAGTTTCAGTGGTGGAATATTCAAGCTTAATGCAAAATAAGATGCAGATTTGGCTCTACTCAGTCATTTTGAATGCAATGACCAAGGGTACACATGCTCACTCAATGACACCTACTGCTCCCACTGACTAGTACGGTGAAGTCATCATTGTTCATGCATATGCAATCCAGTTCACTCTCCTTGGCTGCTAGGTTACATCGATGACATGCAAACCAGTCTCATTATATTAACAATGATTGGACTTTTCCAGACAGCTTCAAAGTCTGCCTTTGTAGCTGTTCCATCTAACTGCTTTCTGCCTGTTATAGATGCTGCTCCTTCACTGATGAATCTCAGATTCATTATGACTCCAAATTATCTTTATAAAAGCTTCTTTGCTAACATGTGAGCGAAAGTCCAGAATTAGGGAAAGTGCAGTTGGAATGGTTCAAATGGTGGTTTTTTATTGAGGTATATAATATAAAAAATCTTAAAAAGTGGTATTTTTATTTTTGGCAAAATAAAAACAAAACAAAAATGTCCCATCATTCAGTCATTTGACTTTTAAGTGCTTAGACACTGTACAGGAGGGTACTGTGCTAGAAATATAGAAATTTCTGATCTAAATTATTATTGCAGACCCCAGTTACCAGGTACTTTGCTCCCAGATCCCCTAGTGATGGGAAGCTCCACTTTTAAAGCTCTGATTTTCTAACTTACTCTCAAACATTTAAAGCTGACTCTATTAGAAATGAGTCATTTAATTAAATTGCAGTAAAACATTTAATTAAATACAATTAATCCATACTTGCACTCTGAGATGATTTTATTACAAAAAAGAAAATTTTTCTAAATATAAAAATCACTATATATGTGTACATGTAATATAATAAAACTCTGACCTTTTCCCCCAGAATCTATGCCATTACATGGCTAGAAACTGTACCAGTTTGGTTTAATTCTCAAGCTTTAGTTTCTCCTAAAAAATGAAACTCAAAGCCTGGCACTTCAATTTTGCCTCCACAGTTCAAGTTCACAATAGTGTAGAAAAGATGGAGGATAACGCAGTAAGAGTGGTAAACATTTGGGTCACCTGTCAACATTTCTTCCTTTCTTAGGTTGTGTTGGAATTTGTTCTTTAGGTTTTCTCTTCATTGTCTTTTATGAAAATTGTAACTTTTTTTATATCTACATTTTTGCAGTAAAGCCCATAGCACCGGAAAACAAAGCATCCTTTATAAGTGCATTTAAAAAATGCCTCATTTCTTCCTTGAATGCAGCTCTGTGGCTGATTTACAAACACACACACACACACAGAAATAGCTACACACATTAGATTAGGGATTTGTTTTTCATCAGAAGGAAACAGAGAAATGAAAATATACTTGTATAAACATTTTCATGTTACATTTTGTTGCAATTGTAAAAATAGTTTTGACTAGCAATAACCTAGTTGGAAAGGTTCCACCAAATTGCCTTTTAAATACAGAATAGTATGTATAATAAATACATTTGCTATCTAAGTGGAATTGGTATAGCTTGGCTGCCTCATAATTGTGATTAAAGACCAAATATCAAGCAATATTCTGTCACATACATTTTCTGTCCCCCATGGATGATTTGACTATTTGGAACTCAAAAACAAAGAGGTCTTATGAAAAGGCTTAATCAACTGTATAGCTCTTTCACTTTTTCAATTAGCAATAATAGCATCTCAGATAAACCTCATTGTCTATGATACTGCCACGGCACCAAGTTCTTTCATTTTTTTAATAACAATTTAAAGGCATCTGCACAATCTCACAATGCCTTATGCTCGCTAATCCCTCACACAACACACCAACTGTTTTCTGGTATGCAACACAGTTCACAATAAACATTTTAAGAAAAGAGTTGGAAAAAATAATATTTTGGACAGTAAATTTTCTTCATATTAAAAGTAGGCTATTTGCTTTTTTCTTAATTATTTGCCATAATTGAATCTCCTAGCATCATCTCGTTATCATAATATTTTGACCTGAATCACAAATATAGGAGAATGTAAGCTTTACAAAGAAGACATAGCTTTCACATTAATACAAGGATTTTCCTGGGTCTTTTTCTGGGAGAGACCATGGCTCTCCAAGGTCTCAGAAATTGGCCTCTTTTATGATAGGACATGAGATGAGTCTAAAGGTTTAGGGAATCTGGGATCAATTAGGAAAACTTTGGCTAACTCCGTTCAACTTTATGAGGGAAGAATTAAGAGAAAACAAAAAGTGATGAAGGAAACTATGGTCATTTATCACCTTCTAATTCTACATTCTTAATATATATTACATATTTTAATTTTTAAAAACTACCCTATAAACTAATGTTCTGCATAAATGTAGCAGACACTATTGGTGTTTGGCTCCACATTCTCCAGTTCTTACTACCTCAGTGCAACTTGAACATCTAACTCCTAGCTACAGCATTCCTTCATCTAAAGACTTTCTTTTGATACTATATCTACTTTGCCATGTGCCGAGGACACCAATTATTATCTTTCTAACGTTATTTTTTATCTTTGGTAAATAAAATATATAAAAGCAACTGCAAAATGAATCTTGTGCTGAACAAATATTCCTTCAGGAATGAAAGCAGACACAGCTTTATAAATACCACCACATTCTGCCCTACTTCCCCCAATCTGCAATCTTCAATGAGTAACTGAAGAAAGTTGGTGGATAAATTTCCCTTTTTCCACGTGGTCCAGCCAAATATCTCACGCTTTGCTCCTGGAGGTTTCCAGCAGGAATAAATTTCAGGTGCCTACAATAGTAGCTGATTTGTTAACAAATCCTTTTATTTTACCTTTTCTACCTTGTCTCATTTTCTACTCTCCTATCATTTTCCTTCATTTACCAAATAAATGATTTTTTACTAGGATCTTTATTTCTGAAGATACCTAAACAAAAACACGAATTTATTTCTATTAATAATTTATTTTCTTACAGTTTTTGCACTTACACTATACAAAGGTAAATTTAAATGTAATTACTCCACCTTCCTCCCAAACCAACAAAAGGAAGGGAAAAAGAATAGGTAAAGACTAAAAACAAGAATATTTCTCCTTGTTTATTAGCCCAGAGAAATCATGACAGCTGTCAAATATAAGCAGGTGATAGGTCAGAACAAAATACTCTATTAAGCTTCTTCATTTGGTGTTCCTTATTTTCATTGCTCATTGATTTTTTAAAATTGACCTATAGACTGCTAGCTAGGAACATAGACTATCAATTCAAGATATCAGATAATTCACTAGGATGGGAGCCTGTTTGTTTTTCCATCTCAGTGTAAAACTTCTGTACCTATTATTTTTTGTCCTCTAGACTCTAGGTCTTGACACAGACTTTTTTTTTTTTTTTTTGAAAAGGAAAGGAATTTTGTTTATTTAAGGGTTATACAAATAATATATTAAAGATGCAATAGTGCTGTTAAATTCCTCTCCCTTGTAAAACACCCAAAATGTACAGTAATTCCTGATTAGGCTAGCTTTAAAATGGACAAGCATCAGATATCATCTTTCAAAAACACAACAGTTCACAATTTAGCATTCCAGCTAGAAATTCAGTTCTGGCAGCTGCTATACCCAATTGGGGGAGTATCCCACACACACTCCCCAAATCTTATATCACAGGTAATTCCCTATCTCTATGCAAGCTGCATGTCTCCCTTCCCCTTGAGCCCCCTCCCTCCCAAACCAGGTGAGTTCTTAGTTTGCCTATGGGCCCACTCAGGGAATCAAACCTGTCCCTGGGTTCACATCCATCAGAAGGAGCATAGAGAGACCTTGTGTCTCTCTGCATGTCCTTCTGGGGGAACCACCTTTGCATGTTCACCCAGGGAAGGCCCTCTGCATGTTCATCTGGGAGAGGGAGAGAGAGAGAAACACACACACAGTCAGACTTATTTTTATATGTAAGTTTCTCAGGAAAAATGTAGCCACATGCTGTTATTAATTTTCATTTAATTTGTTATCAGTCTGTAGTTGTTGATAATGGCTTAGAAATTGTTAAATGCTTCTACTTTGTGTTCATGCACATACATATTTTCACAAATACACACAAAATGTACATTAGCTTTTATTAACAGTTTAAGCTAATGATGCGCTTTGTCAGGCATACAGGCCTATGGTGTTGCTACCTGTAGAGGTATCTCACAAGGTCAAAGACTGGAATTTATACCACACTCAATCAGAAACAGAAAGCATCAGGCAATAAGCTTAAACTCAACGTTGAAACAAAATTAGTCCTGATATTTGTTCTGCTTGGTATCAAAGCTTGGTATCAGCTTTGCATCTTGGGCAAGTTATTTAACTTATTTATTTTTCAGTTTATTCATTAGTAAAACAAAGGTATTAATTTGGTGCAATAAGAATTAAAACTAAACAACATATTTTAGCATAATGGCCAGGAGTAACATTGTCCAATAAGGATGAGTTGCTTGTACTACTACTGCTACCACTAATAAAATGATATTAATAAGCATTTTAGTTAACAATTAGAACATGTCTGATGACCAAATGCACTTTATTTGCCATTAGAATCCCCCCATAGCAAGTACATTTTTCCAAAATCTTCAGTGAATGTCAAGACACACAATGAACAGCATGAAGAAAAACCCAAAAAACCTCATGTTTAAGCAATTAACTTTCCCTGGTTTCATCTGGATGAGAATGTTGTGTGGTAATTAATCCAGCCAAGCTGCCAATTAACTTCTATGGATATCTCAGTGTATTTCTTCTACAAGTTTCAAAAGCCTTGCATATGTTTGATAATTTAAGTATGGGCTGCGAATGCTCAGAACAATGGAGTCTTTGCCATTATTTCCATAACAGATACAATGAGTCTTCCCACAAAAGCCTCCATCCCCTGCTTTTTCAACAAGCATCAACTCTGGAAAACATTTATTTTTAAAACATTAATTTGATGCTTTTTAGACACAGCACAAAAAATGAAAATCCTTTTAATTATTTCTACCCTCAATGCCTAAACACAATAACAACATAGTGGCAGAGGGAATCAAGCACCAAAAAAAAAAAATGGTTACTTGAAGACAACATCCACTTTTATGTACTTATTCCCAAATTGTCTGCATTGAGAATAGAATTAACAACATAAAGCATTCAGTGGAAACTTTCATAAAAGACTCATGTGTATGGGAGATTGTTGGCCTCATTAATGACACTAGACATACTTTTATGTTGTAGCTACCTTTCTGTGACTTACCTTGTTCTCAGAATAGGTGTGTCAAATATATAATAAGGGTTAACAAATTAATAAGGATTTACTAAAACATTAAGGAACTCAACACATGGTCCCTTAGATTTACAGTCAATAGGTAGTGATGACTGCTTAGACATTTGTCAGCATCCTATAAAATTGAGTGCTTGCTTATATATTTTGCTTTTCAATGATATGTAAATTTCTGCAGCTCTTATTGTCTCCACACATATAATGAGTTTATTATCATCAAACAAGTACCACAATGTGTATAATTAACTATGAGTTACAAAGTCATAAATTGATAAAATTATTGTTGTATGAACCATATTGTCAGGAACAATGTATAACAGCTTACCTGAATAACCTCTTCACTTAAAATAAAATAAATATCTATCACTTGATTTACCATTCTCATCTGCATATTATCTCATTGAACTATTTCCTCCACAGTAAAATTTCCAGGAAAAAGGAATTCATACTTAGTGTTTCAACTTCTCCATTATCTTATCCCTTACTTCTTACCATTTTTGTCCCTTCCCCACACTGTTTCACTGATACTATTTGTAAGGAGATCACTAATCATTGCCAGTTGTGAATCCTGCAGAAAAATTTTAACTCTTGTTATTTAACCACTGTACAGCATTAACCCTATTAGCCCTTTTCTCATTTCAATGTTCTACTCCCTTGCTAAGTTGTGATGATTTGGTTTTCTTGGCATTCCTTCTAACCTTTATATTATATCATGTTCATTCTTGTTCTTGTCTTCTATTGTCCCATCAGATCAAGGGTCCTCAAGCTTTATTATGCATTGAACCACCTGTAATGCCCATTAAAAAAAAAAAAAAAAAAGCAGATTCCTGAACCTAATCACCAAAGCAAATCTGAAGAATGTTTCTGGAACCTGAATCTTCAAAAAACATACTGAGATCATTGTGATGCATTGCTTTACTTGCTAAGGACACCTTGCCTTCTTCAGTGCTCTTATTTCATTTAATTGTATTGGCCGACATTACTTATTCCTAGATAGTAACCATATTTTGATGCCTCTCAGCTCTACTGTATCCAAAATTTCAGAATGAGATTTTTCAAGAGATGATAGAAACCTTACATGGCTACCCCACAACTAAGTATGTGCAAAAGTAACTGCATCCTTTTTTCTCCTCCTTAAATTTATGTATCCTCTTCCTGGACTTATTGTTGTTGGCTAAGCCATCACTCACCATTTGAGCAAAATTACTTGAGAGGATAATACTACTTCCTTTATTCTTTTTCCAAGCCCCATAATCCATCCATTCTTACTCTCTTCATCAAATATCTAGTTATTAATAAATATTTACTTGGTGAAAGCTAGAAAAAAATTTTAATGATATGTACTGTCTCAATTCTGGGTAAAATTCTGAATTTCTTTTTTATTGAATGACTCAGTCTGTGGAAATTTTTGTTCCATTGACTTAACCTTCAGAATATTCAATTTTATCTTCTCTAGTCAACATTTTATAGAAAAGAATAATGTTTAAAGAATTAAGAGAATATATTTTTCAATATTCTTTATTTATATGAAATAAAACCTATGGAAGGCTTAATTGTGTCTCCATCTTTGCAGAGGGGGAGTAATTATCTATGACATTGTTTTAATAAAGATAAATTTTTTAAGTAATTGATTTTTATTTATGAAGATGCAGGGTGGGGCAAAGGTAGGTTTACTGTCATGAATATTCAAAACACAGTTTATTCTTGTATAGTTATTTATTAATTATAGTATTATTTTCCATACTCTAAACTTACTTTTGCTTCACCCTTTATATTCAATTGTAAATATATCTTCCATAACGTGCAAATATAATTTTTCATTGATAATATTTTGATTTTGATAATTAAATTTATTATGAAATTTAAAGAAAATATATGAACTATTTTACTAACTTTTCAAGCATCTATTATATGATGGGTGCATAAAAACATAATTAATCTTTGCAATAAATATTAAACAACCAAATAAAATACATAATAAACTTTCATGTCTAAACATCTGAACTGCATTGAAGTAAAAAAATTCAGTGTAATAAGAGCTGACCATGTAATATTTAACATTCTTAATAATTTTCCCAATTGAACATATAAAATTGACTTCCATTCTCCTTTATAAAGTACTTCTAATTTCCTAATGTTAAGTTAAATAGCTTGCAATGAAGATTATTCAGAAGTAAATTTTTTTCAAAACTTTTCTCTATGGAGAACTTTTTTTTTTTTTCATTTGGAAAGTGTAGAATCATGTTAAAGAGCATTTGGCATTTTTATAGCCAACTCTATCTTTTATATCTTAAATAAGTGTGTAATTTATAAAAACTCTTTCAGGTGTTTGTCAAAATTACCTTACATATTATCCTGGTGCAAGAAAGAATGATAATGGGATTAGTTTAGTGTAAGTGGACTAGCCACCATGCCATCTGCTGCACATGTCTGGAACAAATGTAAGGCTGGCCTGGTGCCATCTTTTTAAGTTCTAAAGGTTTGTCCATTCACCTGCCAGAAAGAAAGAATTAATTTATGTACAGATTCAAAAAAAATCAACAGTATCAGGGAATGTTTTTAACCTCTACTATTTAATTTTATAAAATACTCTAGTTTGATTTAAGTATGAAATAAATATAAGATTTTTTGTCTCTTCTATAAATGTCACTTTAAGATGCTAAAGGATGAGTTGCATGTTTTTCCTTGATTAAAAAAAAAAAAAAAATTAAGACCAGACTTGCAGTATCTACAAATGTCATTTCAACCAGCATTAATTTTCTCTGTTCTTTTTGCTATTATTACAGCTACTCTCCTTATTACAAACTTGGCATTCAATTCTGGCACTGATGCTCATGACCTAACAATAGTGGCCTAAACCAGTATGTTTGCCTAATGAATTGATCTGTCAGTTTACTCCATACTTGTCTGGCTGCACAACATATGTTTCTGATCATCTTTGTTCTTTATATCTCAAAGTGAGCTCTGTAGATAAATTCTTCAGGTGAAATAATTTTATTCATATGTATGTTTAGATTTATTTATTCATTTTTATAAGATTTTATTTATTATTTTTAAATATAGGGGAAGGGAGAGAGGCAGAGAGGGAGAGAAGCATCAATGTATGGTTGCCTTTCACCTGCCTCCAGCTATGGACCTGGCTGGAGACCTGGCTTGCAATCTCATTATATGCCCTGACTGGGGAATCAAACCAGTGATCTTTGGGTTCACAGGCCTAGATTTATTTTTTGATTAAAAAATAAGTGCATTCTTTCTTCATGATCAATACTTTAACAAAGTATAACTATCAAATTTAAATGCCAGCATTTGCATTTGTGTTTATAATAGCAACATCATCAAAAGAAAATGAATGATGTCTGACATCAATATCAGTAGATGATTCACAATAATTTTACTCTAGAAAGAAGTGGTACAATTGAATTATCACATAACACAGAGCTAGTTAACTTGAATTCAAAAAAATATGTGACGCAGCAATATCTCAAATATGATGCATAATGCCAAAATAAAAGTAACCATGTAACAAAAAGGAAAATTGTAAACACAAAAATACCTTTTCTAATACATATGATATTGGTGATACATTTTCAATAAAGCATTGTCCAAACATGAATGTTGTTAATTTGATATTTTTCAGTTTTTAATGTTTTCTCCATTAACTAAAAATATATAAATTTAACATAGACCGGATATCATTAGTCATTAGGTCAATCATGCTGCAATTTTTCTTAATTTCTATCAGAAGTTTTTTTTTATCTGGTTACACTTATAAAATGTCACCATATTTGGAATTTATATACACTGTGTCAATGGATTAACACTAATGATAATACATATAAAATCCACATGCTATACGCTCAACGGAAACAAAACAGACCTGTCAAAAGCCCACTTTAATATGATAGTAGAACCGTTTGTAAAGCATATAATCATTTTCCAAAAGTAAAATCATATATAGATTATTGTTGCATAAATTGTGTCTAAAGCTTACAACAGAGTAGCCATGTCTCAGCATTGCTGGGCACCCATGTTGGCTACTTATTGCAGACTGTCCTTGAGCTTAAATGCACACATTCAGACTGCTCAAAACAGGGGTCAAGTAAAAATCACAGGAACTCCATCTGCACAATAATTGCCTTGAAACCATTAAATCAGCTTTAAAAAACTCTCATATTAACAAGAATTTTTTTTGTTTTGTTTTGTATTTTTAAAGATTTTATTCTTTAGAGAGAAGGGCAGGGAGGGAGGAAGAAAGGGAGAGAAATATCAGTGTGTGTGGTTGCCTTTCACCTGCCTCCAGCTAAGGACCTGGCTGGAGATCTGGCTTGCAACCTGGTTATGTACTCTGGCTGGGAATCGAACCAGTGACCTTTGTGTTTGCAGGCTGGTGCCTATCCACTAAGCCACCAGACAGAGCTATTCACAAGGTTTTAAAACATACTTTATGGAAGCTCGTCATGTATCACAGCAGCTCATTCCTGTAATATAACAAGCTTTGAGTTTTCCCTTCTTCCTTTACGTTATTTACAGTGAAATGAGTGCATGGTTTTTCTTTTGTTTTGTTTTTTTCTTATGATTTTTTCTTAAGAATTCTGAGGTTGCTGACCAACCAACCCATAGCAAAGCTGTGTATCAGAGGTCAAAATCTACCTGAAATATTCCAATCTAGATTAGAGTGGGCTAGTCCCTCCCAGCATGTGGGCCCCTCTTTGTGTCAGTTATTCTTTGGCAGCTGACAAGTATCCTAACAGAGAAAAACCCATTTCAAGGCTAAGGCTTTTTTTGAAACCATATGTCTTTATCTATCTGTACTTTAGTTTTCTTTTCAGAGGCTCTAGCCTGCTACTCAGTTTGTTTATTCATCCCCTATTTACAAACTAGACTAAAAAACTCACTTGATAATGTGATCAGTAAATTCATGTAAAACATAGTTTTTAAAAACCTCTTATGGTTTTTCTATAATTATTTTTAAATAAATTTTCTTGATCTCTTGGTTTGATTCTTGATTAAGAACTGTAACCATATGCCATTTATAACTAGCTTAGTAGCTGAAGAAAATTATTATATTCTTCAATGCATTTTTAAATATCAGATGCAGGAAACACTAAATTCTACTAATGAAATAAGTTTTAAAGCATCCCTTAATTATGATACAGTAGTTAACTGAGAATATAACCTGCGTATTAAGGTGAAGAATGATGCTTCAAAATATAAGATTCATCTCCAGTTTTAGATCTGGGCCAGTAAAATGTATATCACCCAAAATTCTAAAGTTGAAGTAAGGGTAGAATGATTTTCTAAAGAGACCATAGAAATTTTAGGCAAATAAATCATAATTGCCCACCACAGTAAATAAAAGTCATATTTTGTTAACAAGACTCATTAAAAGGACAAAAAGTACAGGGTGGTATTTGGTTACCTTCAAAATGCCTAAAATCTTGTTCACTTCCAAAGAAAGAGAGAACATATTAAATTGGTTGTTTGCTTTCTCAGATTAAAATTTTAAATATGAGAGAATGAGAAAAGCATACAGCATGGAATAGATGTCTGATATTTCATAAAAGACATAAAGACATCTTGAGAAGAGGTCTATTCAGGCTTAGTAAGTATATTTTCTTATTTTACTATACCTCCTTTCTACAATGTTCTTATAATAAAGGCTTAGAAAAAGTTGAAGCACAATATATGTCCTCAAAATAAAATATAGAGAAATCAGTGTCCATCCATTACTCTTGAGCCAAATTCAAAACTGAAGAAGGTTTCATGTTCATCTAGAGGCAGAATGCAGAGTTAATGCCTAGCCATCTTCAAACATTACAGACTACAGTTATCAAGCTCAAGATCTTTATTCCAGCCTCCACCTAAACTCATTTAACAACCTTCATCTGAATGATCTATGTAATACAGTACAAAGCCTATTTCTCTACAATGACAAAATCAGGGCAAATATAATCATTATTACCATTAACAGAAGGGATTTAATTTATATTATAAAAAGCCCATGAAAGGTTAGTGCATATGGGACTGAAATTCATTACTTTGCTGCAAACAGAAACATTCCTAGAAGAGGATGAAATAAAGCATTAGTAATAAAATATTTGATATGTCAACTATACATGATAATGGCAACAAGCAAAATTGATAATTAACACAAAAGAAACATGTGATACCTTCAAATGTTGGATAGCTTCATGAGGTCTGATATGCATATAATTGAAATTTGAGGTGGAGAGGAGAGAGAAAGGGGTGAATAGAATATTGGAATTTTCCTATTTGGCATGCAAGGAGTTTAGAACTCAGCACTTCATCCTAAAAATGTGAACAGCAAAACAAACTGAACAATCAAAAACACAAGAATTGAGATAGCAGGGCAGCCTGCTCTGTCTCAGGTTGTCAGAGACATACAAGTGGATTCAGGGAATCATGATTTATGAGCAGAATCCCAGGGGCAGATGAAACCTCCCTGGGGACTTGCACTCCAAAGAACAACCTGAATTATAACTGTAACTTAAAAGAGAAAAAGAAAGAACACAAATTACTAATATCAGAATAAGAAAGAGGATATCATTATAGGTTCTCTGTACATTAAAAAGATTTTTTTTTAAAAAAAGGACTACAATGAAAAATTGTACTATGTCTACAAATTTGATAACATAGATGAAATGGACCAGCTCCTTGAAAGACATAATTTGCCAAAATTCACTCAAGAAGAAATAGATGTGGACTGTATGTATTAAAGACACTGAATCAATCATTAATAGCCTTCCAAAATAGAAAGCACCAGGTCTACATGGGTTCACTGGTGAACTTTACCAAGAATTTTAAGAAGCAATTATACCAGTTTTCTACAATCTCTTCCAGAAACATAGAAGCAGAGAGAAAGCTTTCTACCTATTTGAAGCTAGCATTACCTTAATACCAAAACCTGACAATGACATAATAAGAAAGAAAAACTATAAACTAAAATTTCAATAACATAGATAAATAAATACTTGACAAAATTTAGCCAACAGAACCCAACACTGGTAAAAACATTTTACACCACAGCTGAGTGGCATTTATGATGGGTGTGCAAGGATCATTCAACATTCAAAACTTAATGTAATCTGTTATATCAGCTACTGAAGAAAAACCACATGAACATAGAAACAGATGAAGATAAACTATTAGACAAAATCCAACAAACAGTCATGATAAAAATCTCAACAAGGCATAGAGGAGAACTTCCATAATTTCATGCAGAACATCTCCAAGGAACCCACACCTAAAGTCACACTTAAAGGTGAGATACTCAAAGCTTTCATTCTAAGATAGGAACAAGGCAAGAATTATACTCAACTATACTCAATTGCTAGGTAATGCCCAAGAAGAAAAAAAAGGCAATAAAAAATGTACAAATGTGGAGGAAATAAAACTATCTTTGTTTGCACCTGGCATGATTATCTGTGCTAAATAAAATAACAAAACCTGGGTGTAATAAGTGATTATAGCAAGGTTGCAGGAAAAAAGGTTAATACAAAAAAGTTAATCATTTTTCCATACATTTAAACAGTGCTTTTTAAAAATTAAAACACATTACCATTTATATTAGAGCCCCCAGAAATGTAACATTTAGGTATGTACAAGATCTACATGAAACAAAAAACTACAAAATTTTGATGAAAAACATTAAAAACACCAAATAAGTGAAGAGATATATATGTTCTAGATAAGAAGAATCAATATTGTCAAGATGTCAGTTCTCAAATTGACCTATACATTCAACAAAAATTTAATCAAAGTTCTAGCAAGTTAGTTTGTGGATATTGACAAAATGATTCTAAAATTTATATTGAGAAGCAAAACATATGGAATATTCCACACAATATACAAGAAGAAAAACAAAGTTGAAAAATAAAGTTATAGTACTCAAGGCTGAATGGAACTGGTCAAAGACTAGACAAATAGATCAATGGGCCAGGATAGAGAGGTACGAAATCGATTCACATAAATATTATAAACTGATTTTTGATGAAGAAGCAAATGTAAAATAATGAAACATAAATTTTTAACAAATAGTGCTGGAACAAATGCATATTAATGTGCAAAACTAAAAGTCTAGATACAGGTCACAGAACATTTACAAAATTAACTCCAAATAGATCATAGACCTAAATGTGAAATGTTTTAGTATAAGTCCTAGAAGATAACATAAGAGAAAATCTTGGATATGGTGATGTCTTTACAGATGCAATACCAAAGGCACCATACATGAAAGAAAGAACTAATAACCTGAACTTGATTAAGATTAAAAAATTATCTCTGTAAAAGATAATGGCAAGAGAATGAGAAGCCACCTTCAAGGAGAGAACGTTTGCAAGAGATATATCTGATAAAGGACTGTTACCCAAAATGTAAAATGAACTTTTAAAACTCAACAAGAAGAAAACAACCATTAAAAAAAAAAAAAAAAAAGGCAAAATACCTGAACAGAAACCCCACCAAGAAAAGGTATACAGGCCCTTGCTGGTAGTATAGTGAATAAGGCGCTGGCCTGCAAACTCAAAGGTTCAATTCCCAGCCAGAACACATAACCAGGTTGCAAGCAAGGTCTCCAGCCAAGTCCATAGCTGGAGGCAGGTGAAAGGCAACCATAAGTTGATGTTTCTATCCCTCTCTGCCCACCCCCTGTTCCCCTCACTCTAAAATAATAAACGAAATCTTTTTTAAAAAAGATATACAAATTGCAAGTTAGCATGTGAATCATTTCATAGCATATGCCATTAGAGAAATGCAAATTAAAACAACAGGTAGACTAGTAAACATATATTAGGACAGCCCAAATCCAAAACACTTGAGAATACCCTATGCTAGTGATGATATGGCATAATAAGGTTTTCATTCATTGCTGGTGAGAATACAAAATTATATAGCTCCACTGGAAGAAAGTTTGCCAATTTCCTATAAAAATAAATATACTTGCTTTATACAATCAAGCAATTATACTTCTAAATGAAATGAATACCTACATCCACACAAAAACATGCATAACTGATCCTTGATTGCCAAAAACCTAGAAGCAGCTAAGATGTCCTTCAGTATTTGAATGGATAATTTATGTTACATCCAAACAATGACAGATTATTCAGTGCTTTTTTAAAGATTTTATTTATTATTTTTCGAGAGAGGGGAAGGGAGAGAGGCAAGAGGGAGAAAGACATCAAGGTATGGTTGCCTTTCACCTGCCTCCAGCTACAGACCTGGCTTACAACCTGGTTATGTTCTCAGACGGGGAATCGAACTAGGGACTTTCAGGTTTGCAGGCCAGCACCTTATCACATCAGCCAGAGCTTTATTCAGTTTTAAAAAGAAATGAACTATCAAGCCATGAAAAGACATGGAAAAAACGTAAATGTGCATTACTATGTGAAGGTGATCTGAAAAGGCTATATGTTGTATTATTTAAACTATATGACATGCTGGAAGAGGCAAAACTAGAGAGGTAATAAAAAATTCAGTGGTTGTCATGGCTGGAATAAGGACGCAATGGATAGGCAGAGTACATTGGATTTTTAGGGCAGCAAAACTATTTTGTAATAAGGTACAATAACTGTGGAGACATGTCATTACACATTTGTCAAAATCCATAGACTGTGCACCACCAAGAATGAAACAAGGTAAATTATAGAAGATGGGTAATAACATGTCATGTACATTCATTGGTTATAACAAATGCATCACTGTGGTTCAGGGTACCCCTAGTGGGGCAGTTGCACATGTTTGGGAACAGGAGGTACAGAAGAATGTTCTGTAATTTCTGTTCAATTTTGCTATGAGTCTAAAACTATTCTAAAAATACAATGCTTACAAATTGTAAAAAAGACATAAATTAACATATTTCATAATATGGTAACTGCAAGCAGAATAAATACAAGGTAAACAGTTACTACATAAATCTTAAACTGCTAAATAATCAAAAAAGATAAATTATTAAAAATGGTGTAGACAGGCATTATACACTGAGAGAAATGAAGAATAAAAATAGCTAATATTTTGATTCCTCAGCCAGGGCAAATAACCAGGTTGCAAGCCAGGTCTTCAGCCAGGTCCCCAGCTGGAGGCAGGTGAAAGGCAACCATACATTGATGTTTCTCTGTTTCTCTCCCTCTTTGCCTCTTTTCCTTCCTCTCTTTCTAGAAATAATAAATAAAATCTTCTTTAAAAATATCTAATTTTCCCCCTAACTGGCATGGCTCAGTTGGGTGGGCATTGTCCTGCAAAGAAAAAGCAGTGGTTGGATTCCCAGACATAGCACATGCCTGGGTTTGGGGTTCAGCGGTCCCTGTTTCACCCTCCCTCCCATCTCTCTAAAATTAAGTAAATACAATCTTTTAAAAAATAGCTGATTTTTATCAGAAAGAATAGGGGAAAATTGCTTATAAAAAAGTTTAAAATTTGTCCATGTCCATGGTTCCTTTATACTAGGTTCTTGTCTAATCTGCTCCCCTTCCTTGCATCTGCCTTCCCCCTTCCCCCAATCCCCTTCTCCCTGACCATTGAAGGCCTATTCACTGTATTCATATATAAAGGAACCATGGACATGGACAACAGGTGGGATTGACTTTGGGGGGAATGGGTGGGTGGGGAGGGGGACAGAGGGGAGCAAAAAGGGGATGGATGTAATACAACAACAATAAAACTTAAAAAAAAACATAAAAGCACAAAAAAAGTTTAAAAGTTGAAAATTACTTAAGACTTAGAGATACACAAAAGCTTATATAATTATAATTAGCAAACCTGCACTACTAGAAATGCTAAAAATTAGGGGGGTCACTGAAGAGAATTACTTATAAATAGAAATTGGATTCTGTAGAAAGGAAGGAAGAACATTGAAAATGGTATATAAGAGAGCAATTATAGAAGTCTTATTTGGTTTATTTTCCTAAATATATTAAATCACTTTAATTACTAAAGGGAAAATAAAAAGATTATTCTGTTCCAAATATATGTAGAAGCAAAATATATGACTAAATATACAATGCATAAAGTGGAAATGGAAGTATACTGTCATTTTTTTTAAGTATATTTTATGGATTATGGGGTTGCAGTTGTCCCATTTCCCCCCTTTATTTCCCTCCTCCCAGTACCCCATTCCTCCCAGCACCCCACTTCCTCCCAGCAATCCCACCATTAGTTCATGTCCATGAGTCCTGCATGTAAGTTCTTTTATTTCACCCTTTCCTATACTATTCTTAACCTCTGTTTATTTTGTATCTACAAATTATGCTTCTTAATCCCCGCACCATTTCTCCATTTTTCCCCCTTCTCTCTTCCTGCTGATAACCCTCACAATGATCCCCATGCCTATGATTCTGTTCCTATTCTGGTTATTTGCTTAGCTTGTTTTTGTTTTTATTGTTTTAGATTCTGTTGTTGATAGTTGTGTTTGCTGTCATTTTAATGTTGATAGTTTTGATCTTCTTTTTCTTAAATAAGTCCCTTTATCATTTCATATAATAAAGGCTTGGTGATGATGAACTCCTTTAGCTTTACCTTGTCTGGGAAACACTTTATCTGCTCTTCCATTGCAAATGATAGCTTTACTGGATAGAGTAACCTTGGTTATAGGTTCTTGCTTTTCATCCTTTTGAATACTTCCTGTCTTTGAATACTTTGAGTCCCTTTTAGCCAGCAAAGTTTCCTTTGAGAAATCATCTGATAGTCTTATACAAACCCCTTTGTTGGTAACTTTCTTCCTTTTTGTAGCTCCTTTTAAGATTCTTTCTTTAACTGTTGGCGTTTTAATTATGATGTGTCTTGGTGTGGTCCAACTTGGGTCTAGCTTGTTTGGGACTCTCTGTGCTTCCTGGACTTGTAAGTCTATTTCCTACACCAAATTAGGGATGTTTTTCTTCACTATGTTTTGACAAGAATTTTCAATTTATTGCTCTTCCTCTTCTTCTTCTGGCCACCCCTATGATTTGGATGTTGGCACAATTAAAGTTATCCCAGAGGTTCCTCCGACTTTCCTTGTTTTTTCAATTTTTGTTTCTTCATTCTGTACTGGTTGACTGTTTATTTCTTTCTTATGTTCCAAATCATTGATTTGAACCCTGGTTTCCTTCCTTTCACTATTGGTTTCATGTAGATTTTTCTTCATTTCACTTGCTATAGCTTTCCTTTCTTCCCTTTTGCATTTGCAGTACTCAAGCATATCTGTCAAATCTGTAAGCATCTTGATCACTGCTGTTTTAAACTCTGTGTCTGTGACATTGGCTATCTCCTCGTCACTTAGTTCTCTCAACTGGAACCTTGATATGCCCTCTCTTTGGGGTCATACTTCTCTGTCTCCTCAACTTGACAGGCTCCTGTGTTTGCCTCTGCATTTTAAGTAGAGTTGTTGCACCTGTTATGTTGTAAGGGGCGGAGCCTTACATGTGAGGCGACTAGCTTGACCACGTTGTGGTGTTGTATGTGGGGCAGGGGTCTGAGAGGGAACACTGCTGCTTGTTCAGCACTCATCCCCTTTCCAGGGACTTCTTCTGCTTCCCATATGGAACTGTCACATCACTTGTTATTCTGGCTGTGGTTCCCAGAGTGGGTGAGTCTATGTACGTTCTTGGATCATGGGGGCCTCTAAAGAAGTGGACTCTACTGAGAGAGCAGCAGTTTCTTCTGCCTTCCAATCTCCCACTAGTGCTCACAGTTAGAAGCATTGAGGCTTTATTTTCCCCATACTAGAATAGTGAACTGTGTAGTCTGGTTTGGGGCTGGGATCTTTCCCCAGGTGTCCCTCCTAACTTTTATAATGTGTGACTGGGCTTGCTGCTGGCTGGCCACAGTCACCGCCTCGCTGCCATGCCACCACACGGTGTCCTCTCTGCCCTGGCTCCACCCCTCCTGCCTATCTTGATCACTTTTCTTTATATTGTTGTTTGTTGGACTTCCACAGTTCAGTTTTCTGGTGGTTCTGGTTTTTAGTTTGAGGTAGTTGCATTTTTTTTTTAATTGTTGTGGAGGTATATGAACGTATCTACTTACACCTCCATCTTGGTCAGAAGTCTGCTATGCCCACCACATTCCCACGCTGACTGAGCGCTTAGATATACCACACGCTTGGCCCAGATCCTGCATAGAAGTATACTGTCTTAAGGTTCTTACACTATACATGACATGGTATGATATTATTTCAAAACAAATAGTATTGAGTTAAAGATGTATATGTAAATCCTTGAGAAATCCTAAAAGAAAAAGACATAGGTGATAGGCAATAAACGATGATAAAATGAAAAACTAACAATAATAAAAACAGAGGAAAGATAAGAAAAGAGCAAAAACAAACAAGAAAACATAAAATATTCAGATCACAGATTTAAATTCAATCACATCTATTACCCCTTTCTTCTTTTCCTTTCACCTTCCTCCTTCCCTCTTTTCCTTTTCCCTCTCTTCCTCCCTGGCATTTTCTTATTTGATATCTTGTTTTTTTCCTAATTCATTTTCTTTTTTACTTCCTTTATGTTAATATATTTTTATTTTTTGATAGATTTTTATAGATATAGGAATAGAGGGGAAGAGAGAGAGGAAGGGAGAGAGAAACATCATTTTGTTGTTCCACTTATTTATTCATTCATTGGTTGATTCTTATAGGTGCCCTGACTGGGGACTGAAACCTTTGCATATTGGAAGGATGCTCTAATCAACTGAGCTAACCAGCCCAGAGTTAACTTACACTCTTGTTTTATTATCTTTCCTTTTTTTAACTGTAATTTTGTTAACTATTCATGAGAGGGACATACCCTTCACCCTTTCATGTTTACCTGAAATTATGTTCAATACACATTTAATAATTGTTAGCTCTTCTACGTCATTATGTGAAGTGCTGTAGAGACAATAGATAGAGTGTAGAATTTGTAGCATGGTGAATCTGGTAATCCAGTTAACATCACATCTGTAGCCTGAAATTAGCTAAGACATGGAAATATAAGAAATGTTACATTTATTTTCCAGAGTCAGTTCTTTAAACATTTAGAAACACACTACTGAGTAAATATTACTTAAAACAGAGAATAGGCATTTAATGGTAAAAATACAGATTTTAAATGAACACAGCTAAATCTTGGAGAATCAGAAAAGTTTTCCAGGGGACTAACATACAACTTAAGGTAACCTGAAAGATAAATAAAAATAATGGGTGAAGGATGTCCACTCTGAGGCTGGATTGGTAGACAGGGGCTTGAATTTACAGAGCTTTGTAAACCTGCAAAGAAATTTAAAATGAAACTTGAGACATATTTAGTAAGGCATAAGTGAGAGGGCATTGTGATTGATTTGATTTAGAAGAGATCTTGAGTCTCCTGAGTCCAGGAAGACACCAGGTTTCAGACTTGAACAACTGATGAAGCCTATCATTCTCAGAGAAAGATACAGAGAAAGAACAAGATAAAGAAGTAAAGATGAATCCTATTATTGATTGTTGAGCTTCAGCACCTATGGCAACCACAGAACAATCTGGCAGAGAAGCGTGTAGACCAGTATACATATTGCATAGAAGTCTCAAGCTCATTTAGGCTAAGGACTAATTTAGGGTTTAACATACAGATGATTATAGTGGCTAAGATCACCTAGGAGGGTTTCTAAGCATTTTCTACATCATAAATTCTTCAGAGAAGCTGATAAATCTTTCCAGAATGCACAGAAAACACATTTTCTGAAAATTAAAGAATAATTTTAAAACATATCTTATTGTTCAGTCCATAAACTGCTGGGACACTCTGAGAAAAATTAAGTGGTATGGATATTAGGACCAAGAAAGAAAATTCCAAAACAAAATATTTGGTAATAACTACCTATTACTATTTTTATCTAAGAAAACTATCTTTATGCTACTTTTTGAGTATATTTAGTAGCACTATTTTTCTATTTTTGGAACAAAGAGACCTACATTTACAATTGGACTTAGCCATGCAAATTATGCAGCTGAATGAAGGCCATAATAAAAATCATAAAAAATTATAACACACACACACACACACACACACATTCATGCCCTCTTCATTTGCAATGCCTTAGACTCTCGGACCAAGACAGATTTGAAGAAATCAAGGATGAAGAATGAAGAGGCACTAACACCATGATGAATAGAGAAATAAAGAGAGCCTGCAAATGCAAGCGGTGACCTGGATTGCAAGGCCAGTGAACCAGCTAAGGGAAACCGATGGGCTATCACCCAGACTGTACATGACAGAGTTTCAAAATAACTGAATTCTACATCCCTTATGTTTGCATGAAGGCATTTCCATACCCATAAGGGACCAACCTTGGAGTAACCTCTCTGCTCTCCATTCCATTCCATTTTATCCCTCCATGAGAAAAGTGATTAATCAGATGTTGAGAATTTATCATCTGTGGGTCCACTTTTCTCTATTGAATGCAACAAAGGTACTTACATGCTGCTGTTATCATCTCTTTCTCCCTGCACTGTTGCCTGCCTATAGCAATCAAGCTTTTGTCTCCTGAGTACTATAAGATGGTCAGAATAGCCTCTCTTCCCATAGTGAGAAATCTACAAATATAGGTACCTAAATTCATAATAGGTCATGTGACAGTGGCTATAGATTCAAGGTGGCTCCACTCACCAACATTATCAATGATAAAAAAGATTGATGTTTTGATCCCTTTCTAAAGGATTTATTTTTGAGCAATTTAAACTTACGGAAGAGCATTGGGATTAATTATTACCTGTGGGAAAACAATTGCCCTTAAACACAGATGCCAGAAGGAAAAGCATGAGACAGAGAGTTATAAAAATGAGACAGGGTTGTTGGGAAAATATACATGGGTAGCCACCTGTGCTGGTTTTTATGTGCTCACATTGGCTTTTTGAATAGTAAGAGAGACAACAGAATTCAGAAAGCTTGAGGACTCCTGAGAAGTTACTGCTGCTATTGTCAAAGCTTTTTACATTTTAAAATATATGTAAAGATAATATGTTCATCTCCTCTTAATGGAGTCAGACAGTCTAACAGCAGCTATGGGGAATAGGAAGAGTGGAAATATAGCAGGTGGAAATGCTCCCTCCCTGTCCTCAAATCAGATCAGCTTCGAGCAGTTTGCAACAGAAGAATGAAGGAGGAGCAAGAAGCCTGATACTTTCATCCACAGATCAGCAAATTGCTTCATCATAAGTAGCACTTATGGCACCAGAAAAGTACCAGAAATAATTCAGAAGTAGCAAATGAACTGTGGGGAACCACATAAATTTGGGGATCACTTGCCTATTATTATTATCCACACTATCACCCACAACTTTTTTTTTTTTTTTTTTTTAACATTTTTTTTTTTTATTGTTGTTGTATTACATCCATCCCCTTTTTGCTCCCCTCTGTCCCCCCACCCACCCACCCATTCCCCCCAAAGTCAATCCCACCTGTTGTCCATGTCCATGGTTCCTTTATACTAGGTTCTTGTCTAAGCTGCTCCCCATCTTTGCCTCTACCTCTCCCTCCCCCCTACCCCGTTCCCCTGACCA
>PVIW01004856.1:16966-120600 GCA_004026585.1 Noctilio leporinus | reverse complement strand
GAAGGAACTTGTACCCTTTGCAACAACATGGATGGAACTGGAGAGTATTATGCTTAGTGAAATAAGCCAGTCAGTGAAGGACAAATATCATATGATCTCACCCATTACGGGACAATAATGAGCAAAACTAACAACAAGCAAAACAGAACCAAGTATATGAATACAAGGAATAGGCCTTCAGTGGTCAGGGGGAAGGGGGTTGGGGGGAGGGGGGAGGCAGAGGGAAAGAAGGGGAGCAGCTTAGACAAGAACCTAGTATAAAGGAACCATGGACATGGACAACAGGTGGGATTGACTTTGGGGGGAATGGGTGGGTGGGGAGGGGGACAGAGGGGAGCAAAAAGGGGATGGATGTAATACAACAACAATAAAATTTTAAAAAAAGAAAAATTGCACAGATGTCAAATCCCCAGTCTGCTGTGCCAGCCTGTAATCTTAAGCCAGCGTTTAACCTCTCTGGGCCCTGGTTTCCGCATCAGTTGAGTGTGGCAGCAAGCGCTCCCGCCCATGGTGGCTGTGAAGAGGACAGCAGGGGGACACCTAAAGCTGGAGTCGTCCACGCCCTGTTCTGTCAGGGAGTGTGGACGCAGGGGCACACTTGGACCCAATCTCACCGGAGGCCAAGGTTGGAATATGCGTCAAAATTGAAAATGCCCTCAGCCATGTGGTCTCAACTACGTCACCTCTCTGTGCCTCAGTTTCCACACCGGCAAACCGAGATAACAGTGACTGTCCCGTCCCATAGATTGTGGTTACGGATGAAATGAACTGGTAAGTGCAAAGCCCTTCAGACAATGCCTGGGACCTAGTAAGTACTTGATTAATATTATTAGACCCCTGATTCCACTTTTGTAATTCTAATTTCAATGTGTAATTTTATAATTCCTCAATATAAGTATTCACAATATAAAGGCATAAGCACTATATTCTGTATTATAACAGAATCACTTCATTTGAAGTCACGTGTAAGACATGCCTAAAGTGAAGGGTAGAGGCCCTGGCTGGTGGCTCAGTGGATTGAGCACCAGCCTGGGAACCCAAGGGTCGCTGGTTCGATTCCCAGCCAGGGCACATGACCAGGTTGCAAGCCAGGTCTCCAGCCTGGTCCATAGCTGGAGGCAGGTGAAAGGCAACCATGTGATGAAATAAATAAATAAATAAATAAATAAGGATGGTGACTACATAACAGACATAAAGTTACTTCAGTTTTGTTTTAAAAATAGTCAAGATACGCAAAACATTCTAAAGGAATGTTCACAAACCACTCATTTCTGGGAAAAGGGGTTTCCTTTTTACATTTATGTTTCAATGTTTTTACAACGAGTGTACGTGGCTTATGTAATCTAAAACCAACAGTATAATAATAAAGACAGGCTGACGTGAACATGGCGTGACTGCCCTTCTTCCCAGAGGGGGTGGGAGTGAACCAGGGAAGAGTCTGACGCTGGGCCGGGGGAGCTCCCGGCCCCAGGGGTCAAATTCCACTGCAGTGACCTGGAAAGGGCTGTCACAGTGCTTTGCAGAAGAAACTCAGTACATCAAGCGTGACTTTGACTTAGCCTGGAGATCTGGGACAGATGCGCAGGCAGGCAAGGAATGGGACCTGCCATGCGCACGAAACCCATGCCAACCACCTCCAGCGACCTCCTGGCCATTTAGACCAGGGAGCCTTTGGTCTCCAAGGTGACAGACAAGATTCCTCCACCTTGGGAGAGGAAAGAGGATGGAAGGCCAAGGGGATCCTAATCTTCCTTTCCTTCCCATCTCCCTCAGACACACCTCCTAGCTCGGCCACTCAGGATTCACACGAGTTGTCCAGGCCACAGGTATGATTAAGGTGAGTGTTGTCATGAGCTTTCTACAGGGAAGTGCTGTGCTGGGCTCCTGGTGGGGCTCACTGTTTCCCGAGCAAGCCTCTGGGTTAGGCCATCACCCCCCCACTTTATACAGGCAAGAACCTGAGGCTCTGACATTTATTGGGTTGGCCAAATAAAAGGAAAACAAAAGATACATTTTTCATTTTCACCAACAACTTTATTGATTTTGATATTTTGGGATGTCAGCTGTACCCTGCTATTGGCTTCTAGTGGGAAGAGGCCAAGGGTCCCGCTAAACATCTTCCAATGCAGAAGGCAGCTCCCCCCAGCACAGAATCATTTGGCCAGAATGTCAGTAGTACCAAGAAACTTCGCAAACCATTTCTGAAATGGTCGCCCAGCCACAGCTCCTTCTCCATACTCTGCACAATTTTTTTCTTTGCATTTCAGCTGTTTTTACCTTTCTTAAAATAATAAAGCATACTGCATTACAAATGCTATGTATCTTCTTCCACCTTTAATATTAAAATGGCTGCACAAAAAGTCACCAACCTTGGTGTTTTGAAATGCGCATGGATGTGACAGCTGTCACAACACCATCTAACAAAATTGTCTCAAAGGAAGTTAAAGACAACTCAGCCCTGCTGAAGCCATTGGGTGGAAAAAGCGTAACAGACTTTTTGACCAACCCAATGAATAGTTTATTCCAAGTCCTGCAAGCGGTTAAGTGGCAGAATTTATGAATATTGGGATGGGTGTGTACATCTTTTTGTACGAGTCACTGTTTTTACAAATTGGGAAAGCTGGGATTTCTACTCATTATATTTTGAAACCATCACAAAACAAAATAATAAGTAAACCAGCCAAAATTCAAGCATGTCGTTGCTAGCAAGTTCTTTATTTATTTTGTTGTCCCAAAAACCATTTACTGAGCCTCTTCTGTATCTGACACACTGTTCAACTGCTCTAGTCCTGCTAATTCTTCAGACAGTGCCTGACGCCTAAAAGGACCTCAAACAGTAATTTTGAATGAGTGAATAAATGAATGTGAATGACAATTTTTGGTGTAGGTCTGTCTGGAAAAAGTCTAGCTATTGTTAGTATAACGAGAATGGTTTGCGTGCCATTGATGTAACCTGGCAACCAAGGAGAGTGGACTGGACTGGGCATGTGTGAACATGACGACATCACTGTATTAGTCAGTAGGGGCAGTTGATGCCCTTGAGCCAGCCTGCGTACTGTGTGGTTGTTGCACTCAAAATGAGGGAGCGAGCAAAGCAATGAATCTGCACCAAATTTTCTGTTAAGCTTGAACATTCCTCCGTGAAAACTATTCAGATGATTCAGAAGGCGGTAGCTACGGGCAACTGGTGATTGGCAGCTTCACCGCGACAACACGCCTGCTCATGCATCACATTTCATGCAGTTTTTTGCGAAACATCAACGCACCCTGGTGAGTCAGCCCCCCTCCACACAGCCCAGATTTGGTGCCCTGTGACTTCTGGCTTTTCCTAAAGCTAGAATCACCTTTGAAAGGGAAGAGATTTCAGACCATCCTAGGTACCATGTTTCTTGTATCTTGTACCTTCTTCAATTAATACCTCTGTTTTTCATATTACATGGCTGGATACGTTCTGGACAGACCTCGTATACTTTTAACATTGAAACATGACTCTAAAATTGCTGGATCCAAAATCGGGGTGTCTTTTAGGCAGGCCCTAAAAGACAATGACAAACACATTTACAAAAATATAAACCAGCGAATGATATCACTGCGCACCCTAATCCTAGAACGCCTTAATCTTTGAAATGTCAGCATTCCAATCATTTTATTCTGTGTACACTACAATTTTATAAAATAGGAGAAGGAGTTACAGCATTGCAATATAACGAAATTGTTTTGCATACTTTTGAAATGTCAGCATTTATCTAAAACCTTTTACAATACCATTTAAACTTGGACTTCTTTATACTAATGTCTGCAACTTACTTTGAAGTAATTCCAAAAAATTACATAGAATGCTGGAAAGAAAGAAAGATGGAGAGGTAGACAGGTGTGAGAAAAAGAAAGCCTAGCAAAATGCTGATGATAGATCTTAGGTGTCCGTAGGAAGATTTTTCCCCTTTTCTATATATCTGAAAACTTTCATCGTTAAAAGGAAATAAGGTAGGCTTTCTTGTGCAAAAGCCTTTCAAGAAGTGTTCCTATAATTATTCCTGCTAATGTCTATCTTTTAATAAGCTAATCGATCATGAAAATCTATTTTTTATCTTGTGACCCAGAAGAGCACACGAAGTATGAAAGCCAGGTGCAGACGTCGCGTGAAGACAATCAGCTGTCCTGCTGGTAGAGGCTTGGTCAGTTCCCTGCTCTTCCCTGGGGGTGGGGTGAAGGCCGCAGTGAAGGCTTCAGCGTGGGTCACCTTCCCCTCCTGGAGTTGTGGCGATATTTATTTGGGGTGTGCAGATCAGCGGGCAGACACCTCCTTTCTATTGGAGTTTGGCGGTGGGGGGCTGTCGGGGGAGTTTCCGTGCTGCATCGATCAGGGGTCCGACGGTCAGAACTCTTAGCCATAGCGCCCCCGCCTTCCTCTGCTCCCCTGGATTTGTGCGTGGTCCACCGTTAGGCAGCGCGTCCCAGGTTGCAATTCTTCGTTGTTCCCAAATACACTCATTTGGTTGGGGAACGAATTCTCTGGCTGTTTGGGTAAGGTCAACAGGAGCACGGGGCCAGGGAACACTGTGAGTGGCTCTTAGCAGATAGACGGTCCCTTGCCCTGGGAAACAATGGGAACCGTGAAAACCTTTGCTGTTTTGAAAACCCCTCCCCTGGAGATTGGCACCTCATGTTTCCCAGTATTAGAAAATGTTAACCAGCAAGTTCATCTGTTGCCTGCTCTCCATCTTCAAAGCTGGGGTTGGGGGGACCCCCCCGCAAGGATCCTGCAAGGATCCCTGACTTCTGACAGTCACACCCCTGGGTAATCCCTCTCCCCGAGTGTGGGCTGGCCCGTGGCTTGCTTCCAGCCAATGGGATGTGGCCAAGATCAAATGCGGCCTCTACCTCAGCCAGGTTCCAAGACTATAAATACCACCATCCATCGGCAAGATTCAAAGGCCAGGGCCAGGTAATGACTATCCCTCGGTCTGAGGCAGGTTTCAGCTTGCTGTGCAGGACGGGCAGCTTCCCTCAGGAGGCACAGCAGCAACCGGCCTCGCAAGGAACATTCCATCTCAGCCTACGACGGAAGAAGCCATGGAAACGATGCTGGCTGCTCAGTGCCCGGGTCCGGCGCTCTCACGGCAGGAACGGAGCACAGCCGATGGATGGGCAGGAGGTAGGCCAGTGCTGGGAACTTCGTCACTGAATGGGGATGGGTGGGACCCACAGGTCACCCCGAGCCATCACCAGGAGGACCACGCGGTTTCCCTGCACAGGGACTCTTCACATGTCCCGCCCGAGCTTCGTGTGAAAGGCTGACCACCATGTGGCCGCACCCCAGCTCCCGTCCTTGCATAACTGGGGGTTTTCTTGGAATGACACGGAAGTCAGCCCAAGGCGTTCTGGAAGCCATGAAATACAGTTTTGTGAGCTGGGTGCTGGCTTCGGAATCACTCCTTCTGCCAGGAATGGGACCTGGGGGTGGAAGCCGAGCACATGGACCGCGTTTAGCTTTTGGTTGTTAAGTGCAGCGCACTGCACAGCGGCTTCCGGGACGGTTGTCTCCCCTCCCCGCACACGTTCAATGACAGACCCCCAGGGTCCAGGGTGGGTCTGGTTTGGTTCTGTCGGCTGACCAGCTTGCTTCGTCCCCCGGTCTGCTAGGGGGGATCTGAGTTTCCTGCTCAGTAGGGCTGCTGTGGAGATTGGTAACACTGCCTCTGCTGGGCCTGTATCCCTCCCAGGGCAGCTTTCTTTTTTAAAAACAAACAAACAAAAACAAAGGTTTTATGTATTTACTTTTGGAGAGAGGGGCAGGGAGGGAGAAAGAGAGGGAGAGAAACATCAATGTGCACGCCCCCGGATCGGAACCTGGCCGACCTCTTAGGCCTGGGCCCTGACCTGGAATCGAACCAGCGATCTTTAGGTTTGTGGAACAACGCCCAACCCACAGGGCAGGGCATCCTTCTGAGCGTGGTACATGTATCACCTCACTTCACCTGGGCACCATCCCATGGAAACAGGTGCTAATCATCCCCTTTTTCACAGATGAGGAAACTGATACAGAAGGAGCCTGAACAAGGTCACAGACCCAGCAGGTGCTGGGGACAGAATTGAACCCAGGTGGGTGAACAGCACGGCCAGACCAGCTTGCTGAGCACGGGGCCCACTCTTCCCTGGCTCAACACAAGAATGGACGTGGAACACACAGGATCTCCACCCAGCCGTCCATAAATCATAGCCTTTGATCCTTATTTGTGTCCTCCATGGTACTCAGGGCATCCCCTAATTAAGAGCTAGTGAATAAATGAATGCAACTGAGCAGATCCTGGCCGAGGGCCTGCGGTACCCAGGGTAGTACTCTAGGCACTGGGCGTGAATTAGCTGAAAGACCTGCGAGGCCCTTGTCCTCCCGGTGCCTCCACTGCAGGGGCAGGAGGCAGGCAGCAAACCGAGGTCAGATCTAGTGTCGGATGGAATGTCCGATGGTGATGTGAAGGCGAAAACAAGTCACCCCAAGGGAAGAAGATGAACGCGAGCTGACATGATTTATAGTTTGTTTGAAAACATGGAATTTTTAGAACGGGAAGGGCGGTGAGAAACGTCCCAAAGGGAATATATATTTGTGACTTTGTTACACTTTGGTCGTATTAAATGCTATCCCAGAGCAATAAAAAGTTATACTAGGGGTTTTGAAATAGCACTAGAGAGATAGTTGCTGAGGGTGCCTGGGGGGTGGAAACCTTCAACCACACCGCCTCATGCTGGCTTTCGGACAGTGTGAGGACAGGGACCAGCCCCCCACAGAGATGGTCCCCAGCACCTGACCAGCCTGTTCAGTGGCCCCCGGAAGGGGCCTCTTGAATCGTGTATTTTGTCTCCTCTTGGGTGAATGACAATAACACCAGCACAAATCTACAGTCAACGTCATTGGGCTGTGACCAGCACATGAGAATCTAGGAATCTAGAACCTCGAGACGCAATGCTCAGCAGGGTCAAAGGGAAATGCTGTCCCCCAGTTGCTGCAGCTGGACACGGATGAGACGCTCATCAAGATGGATTTACCAGCACACGACAACTGGGACAGCTTCCCTGGGGCCCAGCATGCACAGGGAGCTGCAGGTGACGGGCGAGGAGACAAAGAAGACCTATCTGTGCAGATCACGTCTGACTCGGCGGCCAGGAGGCGGGAGGCCGGGATCACACGCAGACGGAGCTCAGCTGGGGCCTCCCAGCTGCGCTCCCTCCCTGAAGCCCCCGGGGAGCTTGGTGGTGACTTCATCAGCGTCCAGTTCTAGCGCTCGGGAGGGAGCCGGCTGCGCAGGGTCCAGGTTGAGGTTGGCCAAGGAAATCCGGAGAGAGAGCCAGGAATGGAACTTCAAAGCAAACAGAAACAGCGGTTTCTGGCCCAGGGCTTCCCTGCGGCCTGCAGTTCCATTAAGCGGGGTGACGGCTAAGCAGGGGAGCACAGAAGACCGCAGGGCCACCCCAACCCAGAGCGGCACCCGCTCTCCCCTTGGTGGGCTGGCCAGGTGATAAGACCCCCTGAGGGGGCAGGATCTTGCACTGAGATCAGCCTCAGAAGAAGGGGGAAAGTGACAGAAACGTGGGAGGGAAGCCCGGAGCCATCAGAGATGATCAAAACTCCCCCGATAAAGTTGGACTTCGCATGCAAGCAACGGGCGTCTCTTCACATGCCAGGGGACCGAACGAGACGTGTCAGTGGCTGCGGCCAAGTCCCTGATGACATGTGACATCTGTGCTCCGCCTCCAGCAGCTGAGTACGTGGCTGGCGTGGCTGCTCCCGGACGAAATGCATGTTGACAAGAACTTTCTCATTTCGCGAGTGAGGCATCGGAGGTGGGGTGCCGGCTCTGCCCTGCCTCCCTGGGCAGCAGGACAGGACCAGCCATGATGCGGGGACAAGGGACACAACAGAAGGCCCTGAGCTGGGCCCTCCAGGGCATGGGAGCCAGCGCTCTGCCGGGTTTGCTGGTTGCACACCTGGGACGTTTCACAGCAGGGTCTCCTGTAGCAGGAGAAACGGTCTGCAGCCTGGGAAACACGTATGGACCCAAGTCCCAAGCCCACCACTTTCTGCTGGGGATGGTGGGGCAGGCTGGGTAGCCTCTCTGAGCCTCAGGTCCTGCTGCGTAAAATGGAGATGAATAAAGCAGCCACCTCCGGCGCCCTGCCCGGGGACTCAGTGGGACAGTGCGCACCAGATGCTGGCCAGGGCCTCAGGGGCCCGTGTGCTCCATGAGCGCCCCACCCAGTCCCCGCTGGCTGCCTGGCTGGATGCAGGTGCCATGCTGAGCGGAACTGCAGAGCCACCATGTGATTTGCCACATCCCTTCCCACCGCCACAGCCACTGCAACTGTGAGAACAGAGTGAGAGAGAAAGAGGCAAAGCCTCAGCCAACCCGGGCCTCTGAGTGACCATCAGAGCCCCTGACAATGACACCGGATGAGCAGTGTGAATGAGAGGTGAACCTTGGCTCTGCCCAGACACAGAGGCTGGGGTTGCTTGTTACTGCAGCCTAACTAAGCCTGATCCCAAAGTCCTTGCCCTGAAAAGTGCCAAAGAAGAGAGGGGACAGCCACAGAGCTATGTGCTAGAATAAGGTGGCAGGCAGAGGGAAGAGCAGGTGCAAAGGCCCCGGGGCAGGAGCCAGAGTACTGGTGTATTTCAGTGGCAACCAGGAGGCCCGCATGGCTGCATCAGCTCCAGCAGCAGCAGGGTGACAGGAGATGGAATTAGAGGTGTTTGGCAGTGGTGGAGGGGCTGAAATTGTCCTGTCAGGCTATGGTCAGGCCAAGCACAATGATGACAGGTGAGTAGGGCGGGGAAGGTCTCCAAACCAACAAGCACACGGGGGCACCGCCCACACCTGTGTCCAAAACAGCCTTTAAAAAGCAGCAAGGAGGAGGTGCAACCAGGGTGCCCCGCCCCGGGGGGCCTCCACACTGGCAGTGGGCTGAGCATTCTCCTTGACTGTCCCCCGCCCCTGGGTGCTCCTTCTCCCTGCGAGGCACCTTCCAGCCGGCCTTGCATTTGGCTGCAGGCCCCCTTGTGTTTCGGGCTTGGGGAGCCTTTCCAAGCTGCTCTTCTCGGTGTCTGTGTGTTTATGAAGATGACTCTTGCACGAGCCTCCCAGGGCTGTTCCGCTGACCCAAGCATCTGTCCAGCGGAGCCTCCTTCTCTATTTATTTCTCCAGTAAACAGCCGGGGTGAAGGCAGGGCTCCGAGGTATTTCCACAGCTCCCACTGCCGCTGCCAAGATCTAATAGGATGCAGATATGGCCAGGCCAGGAGGGGCCCCGGGATCTGAGCAGCACAGAGGGTGAGGCTGGGGAGTCTCCAGGCAGAGCCACATCTGTGCTGCCGGCGGCCACGGCACCGGAGGCATGGGCAGAGCTGGCCCTCTATGGGACTCGAGGGAGCCACAAGGTAGGCCTGGAGCTGCCTGGTCCCCAGCCCCCACCCCTGCACCCACCCCCAGGCACAGGGACATGGCTGAGCCTGACCGCTGCCTTTCTTCTACCTCTCTGGCTTTTCTCATGGGCTCTGCAGCAGGTCGTGCGACCCAAGGTGGACCACTGTGGGTCATGCAGAAAAAATGGGGTCTCTTTGTTCAGATAGCTGAGGTGGCGGGTCGTGAGCTCACAGTGACTGGTGCCCATCCCAGCCACCACGTCGGGGGAGCCTGCCTGGGAGAAACGAACATCGCAGAGAAAGCAGAGTGGATGAATAGAAAGACACAGATTTCTAGAAGTCATAGTTGAGCAGCTTCAGCCAGCTAAGCTTGAAGTCCCTGGACTTGGGGGTCCAGTAGCTTGTGTGGGTTCCTGTCGCTCGCAATCAACAGTGTCCCGGCCTGTTCATGGACAGGCATTGGTAGCTCAATAAAAGTGGGGAGTGGGGACAGAATGAACACCAGGCCGGACGGAGAACGAGAGAAGGCAAGTGTGTAAGAGGAAGGGAAGGAGGTCTGAGATTTTGTGCCCACCACCCCCTGCATGAATGCCAGAGTCTCCCCACAGCCTGCATGGCCCTGTGGGGTCTGGCTCGTTACCTCGTGGGCCTCATCTGCTCTTTCTCCCTCCTGCAGCCTCCGTTTCAGCCCCACAGCCGCTCTATCCCCTTTCTATTCTGTACAACAGACGACACAGTTCAGTAGCTTGAAATGGCACCTATTTATGAGTTCACGATTCTGTCGGTTGGAAGTCCAGCGCAGCCATGGTTGGCTCCTCTGCCCAGGCTGAAGGCAAGGTGCTAGCTCGCTGGGTTTTTGTCAGGAGCTGAGGGCTTGCTTCTGACCTCATTCCTGTCTTGGGCTGAACTCATTCCTTGCGGCTGTCGGACCTTTGAGGCCACCGGGTCACACAACTCCCTCTGTCTTCGACCAGCAATTGCCCATCAAATGTTCCTCATGCTCCCAGCCAGGGAAAACTCTGGTCTGAAAGGGCTCACCTGATAAGGTCAGGCACACCCAGCTTCACATCTGCACCTTGAGAGCAACCATCCCCTCACTCCAGCCAGGGCTCCGTACAGATGCCATGTCCCTGGGCAGCCTCACTGACCCCCCAGCAGGAACCTTGCCCCCTTGCTGTGCAGCCCCTTCCCACTGCTCTGTCCCGCCTCCGAGTTTGTGGGACGACGAACGAAGGACACACAGCTCCATCCCCCGAGCTGGATTTTTCAGTTTGCAAGGCTTGGCACAGCGTAGATGCTCGATAAATATTTGTTGAATGAAAGGATGAACATGTTTCTTGAATCTCTTAATGGTCTTAAACATTCCCCCTGAGGTCTTTCTCGTGTTTATCTGCCAGTCCTGGGCTCCGCGGGAGATGAAGCAAAGCTGACGCTGCTCCGGCCCTGGGCCAGGTGGCCCGGGCTCCCAGCTGGTGGGCCAGCCCTTTACCTTGCAGAGCCCGGTTCTGCCTCTGCAGCTGGGGAAAAACAGTAGGATCTGCCTCGCAGGGAGTCTGTAGGTGCTCAACGACATAACCCAGGAAAGAGGCCTGGCACCCAGATCAGAACCGTAAGATGACACCGTTTCACGCCCTCAGAGAGGAAAAAGAAACACAGACATTATCAAGGGGGGGCTAGGATGGGGGCGGCAGGGACTTCCACTGGGAGTGCACAATGCTGTGGTCACTTCAGAGATGCCTTTGGCAACATCTAAGGGAGGTGAGGATGTGCACGTCCTAGGTCCTGCCTAGGCGGCCAAGGGGGTCCTTGTCACAACACGGTTCGCTATGGACCTACCACGTCCACCAACAGGCAACGCTTCTACCAACGGGCCCTTGCGGTGCCGACTTGCAGACGCGGTTGGCAGTAATGCAGCCCAGTTGTATTACTTGCACTGAAGTGCGTGTGTGCTTCGTACATAAACCATCTCGTCTTTCTCCTCACGGCAGGGGTGAGAAATGGAGGCTGGGCAGCATGCAAGTGATTGCTCAAGGTCGCACAGCAGGGAAGTGGCAAAGTGCCGCCCTGCACCCTGGGTGGAGGATAAGGAGGAGGAAAAGGAAAATGGCAGAGCAGATGAACTGAGAGCAACAGTTCACCTCCCTCTCCTGCAAAACGCTAAGCACACAGCCGTCCGTCACATGTGACGCCTGAATGTCACCAGCAGGTACACACCCAAGAGAAAGGAAAACGCATAGCCACCCCAAAATTGGTGCATGGAAGTTCACAGCATCATGCCTCCTAAAAGTGGGAACCACCTACGTGCCCGTCAGCTAATGGGTGGATAAATAAAACGTGGTCAACCCGCAGGCCTACCTATTGCTGGGCCGCAGAAAGGAACGAAGTGTGGGATCACATGGCAGTGTGGGTGGGCCTTGAAAACCTGATGCCGTGGGAAGGCAGTCGGTCACAGACGGTCACGTATCGCATGACCTCATTCGTGTGAATTGTCTACCACAGGCAAATCTATGAAGACAGGAACAGATTGGCAGTTGGCCGTGGCTAGGTAAAGAAGAGGCTGAGACATGACTGCGGACAGGTACGGACTCCTTCTGGGGGGGCACAAGCATGGCCTAGATTCAGATTGTGATGGTGTTCGCACAACTCTGAATAGACCAGAAGCCATTGGATTGTATCCTTTGAAATGGTGAATTTGAGGATACAGACCTTGTATCTCAATCAGGCTGTTCTTAAAATGTGTTCTAAGCCTCTCTGGCCTTCTGGGTGTTCGTGAGGAGGATTCGTGAAAGAGTAAGGTTAGCAAATGCAGGGTAACCGAGATCAGATCTGTAAGGATGTCAGAGGTCTTGTGACTGCAGGGCTTCTCAGAGTCTCTAGTTGGCAAGAAGAACTTGTGATAACAGATAGTGCTTATTGGGTATTCACAATATGCCAGGCACACAGTAATTCACTTACCCCTCACACTGACACTATGGAGGAGATATTAGTAGTATCCCCATTTCACAAATGAAGAACCTGGGGCACAGGGAGGTTGAGAATCTCTGCCAAGATGGCACAGCTAAGAAGTCGCAAAGACAAGATTTGAACCCAGACACTCTTGCTCCGGAATTCACGCTAGATTGCTTATCTAAATGTAACACACGGCTTTTCCAAAGCATGTTTGACCACGGCTTATTTTAATGAAGAAAATCCCCACACACCCGCCATCTCTGGCTGCAAGGACAGCGCCCTGGCCCCCACCCAGCCTTGCCATCTTTGGGCTCCCTCCCTGCGATCATTTCCCTGTCTCAACACAGATCACATCTGTCCCTTGCTTCAGGCTCTCCCAGGGCCTCCTGCTGCCCAGGGACCAGGCTGTCCCAGCGTCAGCTCTGGGACCCTTTGGGACTGGCTCACTCTCTGCTGTGGGGCTGCCTCGGGCACTGCGGTGTGTTTAGCAGCCCTGGCCTCTACCCACTCAATGTCCCCAAGTTGTGATGGCTGAAAATGTCCCTAGACAGTGCTAAATGTCCCACGGGGACAAAACTGCCCCGCTGGAATCACTGCCTTAGATCCCAGCCTCACCCCTCCCACTGCCTTGTGGTGCCCTTAGCAGCCCTGGCCGCCTCTCTGATCTTTCAACGACCATGCACGCCCTCCTCGGGACCTCTGCCTGCACTCTTCTCCCCATTCCAGAGTTGTCTCTTGCCCATTCCCCCCCTTTTCTGCCCACCTTCTCCACTGTTTCCTGTCCTCTCACTTGCTCTCCTAACACCTGACCTGTTTTCCCTGGAGCACATCACTAAATTCATTGAATCGATGCCGTGCACTTAGTTTTCCCTTTATGATCTGAACCTTCCATCAAGATACCAGCAATGCGAATGTGGGCACTTGGGGATCTTGCTCTGTGTTGAATCGCCAGGGCTGGAAGCACCCTGGACACCAGGATGGTGCGTGTGTCCGTGTGTGGGATGAATCACAGATGTAAGTCAGAAAGCCCTTCTGACGGGTGCCTGTGCCCAGGAAAGACGGGGAAGTGGAGGGAAAAACACCTTAGGAGTTTTTACTACCTTGGCTTTGGGCAAGCACACCTTCTGATCTTTTAGAAAAGGTCTCGTTCTATCAAAACCAGTTGGCAAGAAGTCTTAAAAAATGGAAAACAAGTAACAGAAGAAGAAAAAGAAACCGCACAGGGGGAGGACCAGAATGACTTGCAATATTTTAAAGTCTCCTTAAATCAGAGCAAGTCTCTCTTTCGTGTCAACTGATTCTTCAACTAAAGCCTTGACTAGACATAGGAGCAGGACTGGAAAACAGTTGTGGTGGGGTGTCTCTAGGTCATGGCTTTAGCAATTCCAACAAAGGGGAAGGGTGTGTGTGGAAGGGGGTAATTAGCAGCCCCGTTGGGGTGTGAGGAAAAGAGAAATAAAAAGCAGACAGGATGAGTCAGGCCGGTGGCGAGGAGCCACCTAGGGTGCTAGCAATCAGAGGCAACCCTGAAGCTCTCCCCAGATTCTCTCCTCTGGGCTGGTCTCTGGGAAGGATTATGCTGAGCACAGTGAACCTCCAGGGTTCAGCTTCTCCTGTTAATGAGCAGCTCAGACTCACCCAGAACTTCTCAACCCAGAGGCCCCAGCCATAGAGGTCCTGGAAAGCTCTGCAGGAGGTTGTAAATATTTGAAACCACCTATGAAATATTTTTACTAAAGAAAAAAAAAATCAAACCAGAAACAGTCAAGCTCCTAAATCTAACCACTGATTTACAGGAAATACAGGGGGATGGAAAAACATGTTAAATGACACCACGGGGCTGCAATTCACAAACTCTTTTAACTGCACGAAACTCTCCCGGGACAAATGACCCGGTGTCTTCAACAAATAAATTGCAAGGAAACCAAAGACGGGAACCCGTAGAATTAAGGAGACTTATGAGACTTATCAACTCGCAGCCATAAATGGGTGAATCTTATCTGCACTTTGACAAGAACAGCCTATAAAAACAACTCATGAAATACCGGGGGACATTTCAGCCAGGATGGACTATTTGGTGGTGTTAAAAATGATCGTGAACATAAGTTTTGATATGATAATGGGATTCTTTTTTAAAGAGTCCCCCTTTTTTTTAGAGATTCACGTTCAAATAGTTATGGATAACAGGACACTTGGGATTTGCTTCCAGATCATCTAAAGGGGGGGCTGGGAAGGGAATGACAGCCCCTGCTGTCTGGTTTGCTGCAAGGGCCTCTCCAGCCTTCCCCAGCTTCTTTCCCTGTCTTGGTCAGTGAGATCTAGATACCAGAATCCGTCCAGCGCTGGCTGGGTGGCTCAGTTGGTTGGAGCATCATCTTATACACCAAAAGCTAGTGGGTTCAATTTCCGGTCAGGGTGCGTTCAGGGTGAAACCAACGGATGTTTCTCTCTCACATCAAGGTTTCTCTCTTGCTCTCTCCCTTCCTCTCCCTCTAAAAGCCATAAACGTATCATTCGGTGAGGATTTTAAAAATTAAAAATTAGGCTAAAAAGAAGTCAAATGAAATAAAATAGAACCATGCCTAATTGAATCAATGTTCTTCCCAACCAGCATGGAGGCTCTCTCGCCCTCGGACAACTTCCAGGACATCAGCTTGAGGTGACATCTGCCGGTCTGTGCACCGTCGGTGGCTGGGGGTGGAATACTTTTTCCTGGTTTCCTCTTAGGATCGCGGGCTGCGGCCGACTTGGACATGGAGGTGGCGCTCCCACCACGCATGCAAGGTACCTGAGCCGGGCTGGATACCAGGGGGGCACAGCCACAGCTGCGTGGGGGCCGCACAAATGCCTCCTGATTGGCTCCGCACGGCGGGCACCTTTCAAGGCAGCACCTGCGGGTTTTCCCTGCTGGGTTTATGATGCGTTTGTTCCCTTGACTGTTTTGATCCTTTCCCTGTGCCTAGCTGAGCTCAGGACCTTTCATGTCATGCCAGATCCCGGGAGGCCACTGGCTCCTGGCTGAGTACAATGGCACAGGACACAGAGGGGGTCTGTCCGCATGAGACCGAGACAAGTGCACCGGTGGTTCTGGTCCCAGGAGAGGGGCACCTCCCGGACAACATGTCCCCAGGCCTGGGGGCCACGCTGCTCCAGGGCTTCTCCCCACTGCCCTCTCCCACGACATCATCCCGGGCGTCAGCAGGACCCATTCCCTGGGGCTGCAAAACCCTCCTTGGCTCGGGAGGGACGCAGGCGGGCAGGCGTGCGGAGCGGTGCCGCTCACCGAGCGCGAGGGAACCACACGGCCGACGGCAGCATCGCTAGATCCAACCCCGGCCCCCAGCTAAATCCCAGAGTCAGAACAATAATACCGTCTCGTTAAAGTATGTCCCAGAGATTGCATGGGACCTAGTAACCCTAAACAAAAGGAATCTATTTGGTGTTTATCTGAAATTCGAAGTTAACTGAGCGCCTGGTGTCTTCATTTGCTGAGCCTGAGCTCGGGAGGGGTCACGACCCGGCGCAACTGCGGGGCTGGTGGTGAGATGACCACGTGGCGGCTGGGGACCTGCGGCCGCCCGCGGCCACCCGCACGCCCAGCCGGGCCGGGACTCGCTGGCTTCCCTCTCGGCCTCCTGGGCCGCCGCCCACCGGAGTCGCCGTTACTACTCGTCACACTGACAAATCTCTCTGGTACTCCTTTCCATAAGCAGCCGCGAAAGAGCGAACGTGAAACCCTTTCCCTGTCATCTAGGTCCCACATCCCGAGCAGACCCTGGCGGTCCTGGAAGCGCCCAACTGCCGCGGGGCTGAGCGCCCAGGAGCGTGCATGCGCAGCAGAACGCGAGGCGCTGTGCGCATGCGTCCGTCGAGCCGGTCTCGGAGGAGTCCAGTGTGCGCGTGCGCAGGAGGCCCCGCCCGGAAGCACCCGAAGCGCCGGAAGAGCCTGGGCGGCCAGCGCGCGCTGCATGCGCTGCACGCGTGACGAAGAGTCATTTGGGGCCAAGTTGGCTTCCGGCGCTCGGGGCTTTTCCGCTGCAGCCACCGCTGTCAGTCGTCATGGCCTTTGCGCCCATGGGGCCTGAGCCCTCGTTCTTCGAGGTTCTGGACCGGCACAGGGCGTCCCTGCTGGCCGCCCTGAAGACGGGCGGTGGGGAGCCCGCGAGCGGGGGCGCGCGCCCCGCCTCTAGGTACCAGCACTGGGCGCCGGGCACGTGCCCACGGGGACAGCGGGAGGGTCCGTGGCTGACGGGGGCTGTTTGAGGTGCGCTGTAGGGAAACGTCCGCTGGCAGCTTCCGGCCTTTCCATAGTAGGGGCCGAAGGCCCAAGTGTGGAGGCCACTGGAGCCGCCTTGGGGTGCAGCCAGCCCTAAGCCCCTAGAAGGCTCCTTCCTTAGGCCGCTTTCCGTTTCCTGCCTTTAATGCTTAGTTAACACCAAAAGGCCTAGTGACAGCCCCCTCACCCCCCAGGCCCGGCACCTTCTAGAATGTGTCCCTTCTAGAATATTCCGGGAGCATCCCCCAGCTGGGCTCCCCCATTTCCGGAGGTCCTTACAGGCCCAGGCGTGTAGGTCACAGTTAAGAAAAAATAAATTGGGGGGTGGATGAAACTTGAACTTGAGTTTTCCTGACTTTGGCGGGGGGGTCGGAGGAAGAGAAGAACAAAGTTTTCAGTGGTTCATCAAGATGAACGAGGAAGTTGACACGTTGTAAGCGGTTTATAATGAAACAATAGTGTTGTTGACTTGAAAGTGCAGACGGGGTACCCATTTTAAATGATTTCTTTCATAGCAGTTAAAGCTCACAGGGTGGTGCGGATAAAATCAATCCCAGCGATTCTGCTGCCACGCAACTTGGAATTAACTGCAGAAGATCGGTTTGCGTTATTGAACGTCTATTTACGTTTTTGCCAGTTTGCATTTACAAAGCTCTGTCGTTTTGCTTCCTCGATCTACTTTTCTGGTTTATCAGCAAAGTGTTTCAGCCTAAATAAATGTCTTTTATTTTTAAGCCCAAAACAACTATAAAAGAAAGAAGGAAAGACCTACAAGCAAACCAATTTTTACGTAAGGCGTTAGTTTGGGGCAGAGCTTGCGGGGGTGAGGGAGTGGACGCAGTGGCTGGAAGCCGCCTGTTCACGTGTCAGACGTAGATTAATCTGTCTGGGAGTTGGTCCTGCCACTTTTTTTTTTAATTGGAAAAAGAAATAAATATTTGAGCCAGTTTTTACAGGTCGATATTGGAAAATGTTAAGTGGTTTAAATTTTATTTTTTGATACGTGTTGTTCCAAAGAAAGCCAGCCACTGCAGAGGTTTAGAAGCGCCTGCATTTTGCCCATTTTGGGGGTTCGCACTTCCGCCCCAGGCCATGTGCTCGGGTGTCTGACCCGAGGCGCGCCTGCCGCCCTGCAGCTGACGCCTGTGAAACTGGGGGTTGGCAGAAAACAGGGCTCCATCTGAAAACTTGCCATCAAGGGGCATAATTGTTGCCAAGTCTTTTTATGGTAGTGATTAAAATTTTTTTTTTTTTATCACTAAAATTCAAAAGGGCCGATGGAGGCATGAGATCCATTAGGGTGATATACTACAAAAAGAAGTGTTTCTTTGGAAATACCCGTGCTTTTTCACTGCAGTTTTGGAAAGGAAGTTAAATTCAAAGCCAATATGACGTCATTTTTTAATTGAAACATTTGGTCTGCCGAGCCAACAAGTTGGCGTTTAAGTAGGTTGAATAGAAAAAGTCGATTAAAATATATTTATAAATAGTGTCTAGTCATTACTCTAAAAGGGAGATAGGACTTCAAGAGGCAATTGGAAAGTGACATTACAAGCAAATGAAGTTTCTGTTAAGTAACTGCTGTCAATACCGTTGCTCTGATGTCAGTGTAATGGGAGATGTACGGACCAGTGTTACCTAGTCTTAAAAAACAACGAATGGGACAAAAAGTTCGTTTCAGGGCTGATCTGGGGAAATGTCGCGTGTTGTAAAGGCCTAATTTAGAATTGAGGTTGAATCCCAATGTGTTCGTTGTTTCAGTCCTGAGGTTCTTGCATCCATAGAGAATATTATCCAAGATATAATCACAAGCTTGGCGAGAAACGAAGCACCTGCATTCACGGTAGACAACAGGTCCACCTGGGAAAATATCAAGTGAGTGTTTTACAGTGTTTCCATTTTTATTTGTTTATTTTAAAGATCGTGTTTATTAGTTTTAGAGAGAGGGGATGGGAGAGAGGCAGAGAGGGAAAGAAACATTCATATATGGTTGCCTTTCACCTGCCTCCAGCTATGGACCTGGCTGGAGACCTGGCTTGCAACCTGGTTATGTGCCCTGGCTGGGAATTGAACCAGCAACCTTTGGGTTCACAGGCCAGTGCCTTACCCACTATGGCACCAGCCATGGCAGTTTCTATTTTTAAAGGCAGTATCTATGTCATTATTTGAATTTATTCAAGTTAGAGTTCTAGTTGGATTGTTCGTTTGTTTATTTATTTACTTATTTTAGTGGCTTTTACCCTTGCCAAAAAGGATTTAAGGAATTTTACAAAACATGTACCATACAGGCAGGTTATATAAACTAGAAGTAGGCGTGAAAGACAAGGCAACAGAATAACAATCCTGGGAAGGAAGAACTCTGAAAGAGGTTAGAACTCAAAATGTATGTGATAAAGCCTTCCAGTCCTGCTAAAAATAACCTGCACACTTAGAGCTGAGCTTTCCAGTGCTCCCGGGGGGAATTCTCATCTATCCTGGGATGGAAAGCAAACCACTCGTCCTGAGGACCTACAACCAATCCAGCTATGGGGACCAAAATAAATATGTCCTGAACACAGTGCTTCTCAAAGGCTCTTTCTGCTAACAGGTCTTCCCCTGCGGTCATGTATCCAAGAGGGTAAAGTCAGCAAACAACTTAATCAAAATCCTGGAGCCTAGTCACGTAGTGTTTTTCTGAGATCCTCAGCCTGTGGAATCTATGAATCTATGAAAGAAAAGCACTACAAAAGTAGTTCTCTGTGAGACTTACAGAAACAGAATAAAAGTGATTTTGAGGCTGAGTCACTAAGTATTCTTTTATGATCCATACAACTAATATAAAACCTAAGCTTTTGAATCACATTTTGCTTGGTATTTTGCAAAATGGATTTCATCAGCCTGTGAAGCCACATGACCTGTTTGCCTGGTGCCTTCTGCCACCTTTAGGACAGGCTTGGTAGTTCGCTGTAACAGCGTAATGTCAAGGATTTCATTTCACGTAACTTTGGAGGTAAATCAGAAATTAGATATATCAAAACTTATTAAAATTAATGAAGTTACTGAGTAAATTGTTAAAATTAGCAAAATGCTTATTGCCAAATATTTGAAAATAGTTCACAATACTAAATGTCTTCCCAGGAAAGAAATACGTAGACACATACACTTGTCATAATCAAAGGTCTACAATTCACTTATTTTAAACACTTCTTTTAGTGCCTTTATATGTCACAGCACTAATTACTCAATTGTCACCTGAAACTATCTAAGTGTATAACCCAGGTTATCCTGAAGCTTTAGTGCTTACCTTACAAAGAAATGTGGATTGAAATGATATGCAGAAGAGGACATTAAGTATACAGCGTTTGGAAATCAGAAATGTATTGGTTTATATTTTATTCCCTTGCTTTAAACAAAATGGCAGGTTTGAAGATTCCGTGGGCCTTCAGATGGTATCTCATTGTACCACAAGGAGAATCAAAAGTGATTCACCAAAATCAGTTAAAAATTTTGGTAAGTTAATCTTTCTTAGCTTTTAATAATAAATGAATTTGGCTATCTTCAGGGGTTTTATTATTCCTAGTTAAATAATTTTTACTTTTTCTTTAATAAACCACCCTCATACTTGAAATAAATGTATAAACTTTTGTATTGTCATTAACCATGGAAGTAAATTGTAATTCTAAAATAAATTATCAAGGTACATGATTTGGTGGAAAAGTATTGTCTCAGATTTGCTGTTCATTGAGCAATAATTTTATCTAGTTCTTCTGGAAGTTGTATTCTGTACTTAACGCTGCTGTTTTGGAAGGATAACTTTTGTAATGTTATGGAAAATAGCTGGTGACCATTAATTGTTTTGAATTGGAGAAAGGATGAGTAACTTGTTTGTTGTATTTATTTTCCAGCTCTAATTCTTAAAATACTGTCCGTGATTTATAAATTAGTACAGAGCAACACTTACGCAACCAAAAGGTAAATGTATTATTCTGATAAATTACTCTTTAAAATGTAATGTGATGGCCCTGGCTGGTGTCTCAGTGGAAAGGTGCCGACCTGCAAACCCAAAGGTCGCTGATTCAATTCCCAGCCAGGGCACGTAACCAGGTTGCAAGCCAGGTCTCCAGCCAGGTCTGTAGCTGGAGGCAGGTGAAAGGCAACCATACGTTGATGTTTCTCTCCCTCTCTGACTCTCTCTCTTCCCCTCTCTCTAAAAATAATTAATAAAATCTTTTTTAAAAAGTGTAATGCAAGATTTAGTTAGATTAATTTCAATGTTTCAGAAAGTTACGTTAAACTAGACTGTGGGTAATAGGTTACTTTGTTTATGTGTTTCACCTAGTTAAATCTTTCTTCAAGTAATAATGCAATAATTGTCATATTCAAAGAGAACATGGTTAATTAAAACTATATTTTAACTTTTCAGAGACATATATTACACTGATAGCCAACTCTTTGGCAGTCAGACCATTGTGGACAACATCATCAATGATGTTTCCTGTATGCTGAAGGTACCAAGAAGGTATCTGCATATAGTAAGTAGCAATTAGTACAAAACATTTCAGTTTAACACAAAATGTATAAAAACTGTCATCGAGGAATAAATGTCACCCGTGACTTTTGATATTTTTGATATTATATTTTTCTCACTATAAATTTATCGATTCTTTCAATATTTTCCCTCGGATGAGTGGGACCAAAATATATGCATTTCCAAATATTTTTCATTTTTAGATATATTTTCATAGTTTCTCCTTAATTTCTTAAATTATGATCTGAGCTAAAAATACATATATTTTAGCAGGTGTACATGAGAAACAACTGCAACATAAAATATATTTGCAAAAACGTTTTCAAATATGTCTTTTCTTTTTTCTTTTTAAGTTATCCACATCAAAAGGTTTAATTGCTGGCAATTTAAGGTATATTGAGGAAGATGGCACCAAAGTGAATTGTAGCTGTGGAACAGTAAGGACCATTAACGTTTTCACACATGTTAACCTCCTTTCCGATCCCTTGTTTTAGAAATGTATTTTATTTCCTACTTGTTTTGTAGTTTGGAGCTTCAGCTTTAAAAAGAAAACTGGCCCTGGCTGGTAGCACAATGGATAAGGAGCCGGCCTGCTAACCCAAAGGTCACTGGTTCAGTTCTCAGCCAGGGCACATAACAAGGTTGCAAGCCAGGTCTCCAGACAGGTCTGTAGCTGGAGGCAGGTGAAAGGCAACCTTACATTGATGTCTCTCCCCCTCTCAGCCTCTCTCCCTTCTCCTCTCTTTAAAAAAATAAAAAATAATAAAAAATCTTTAAAAAGAAAAAAAGAAAACTGAAGGATGGTAGGTATATGAATAGCTATAGTTTTAAAATAGGCCACTTGTCATGTGTCATCAAATGTACACATTTCTTTAAAATATAGACTGTTGTTTTCAGGTAGAGTGTGGCTTGACCATTTGAGCATGGTTATTTAGGTAGTCTTCATAAAACTCTCGGGTTCTGAAGTTAATACGTTTAAGACGAAACCACTTAGCTCTGCTTTGGGACCGAGAAGGTGCACAGGCCTAAGTGAGCAGGTAGGAAGGGGCCAGTGCCCGGCTGGGACGGGGGTACATATGGTGCCCGTGAGGCCTGCGTGAGGAAACCTTCCCTTCACCAGCTCTGCTGTTGACGTCCTAGATTTCTGGGAAGTTGCACCTGCTGGGAAGCAGCTTGGATTGCGTCAGCTTTCTTATTGAAGAATAAATGTTTCCTGTTGTTTTCCTACCGAGGCATAAACCCCTGGTGGCAGGCATATTTTTTTTTAAATGAAAATAGAGCATTTTTGTGATAAATTGCAAAATGCAGTTATCCTTTCTTTTTATCTAAAATGAAAACTGTCTTGTTTTGTTCACTTAGGCTGTTGCTATGCCATCTAATATTCAAGGAATTTGGAGTATCCTTTGAATGGAAAAACTATTTAAACTTCTGAAATATTCATTCATTCATTACTTTGATAAATTAAGCCTTCTGATGTGTAACCATGAAGCTACACCCAACAGCGGGGCATGAACATGCCATGGTCCCTTCTGTTGGATTGTTTCAGGAGCTCACCATTTATTCAGTCAGGGAGGCAGAGAAGTACATAATGAATAAATATGTGACATATTTCAAGGTGAAAATGAAAATAGTGCTTTTGAATTGATCTATAGGGCACCATTATTTAGTTGGTTAAATTGAAGCACTCTTAAATTTGTTTGCCTTAACTGTACAGATTTAATCACAGATGCAAAATTTCTATTAATTGTAGAAAAGGATGCAACATTTCAGCGACTGCTAGATGACAACTTTTGCAACAACATGTCTCCGTGCATCATGGTTACGGTATATTATCCATCGTTACCACATTCCAAGACCAACATAGTACTTTGGTGATTGGTGAAGGGGTTTGATGTCATTTATATAGCTTTGATAGTGTTCTCTTATCAATATGATGCATCCTTTGTGGTCATAGAACAAGAGTTCCCAAAGTGTTTGTTTAATCTTTTTAATTAATTTGTTGAGGCTCAGGGAGAGAAAGAGAAACATTGACTATTTTTCTTTTCCACTTACTTACGCATTCATTGGTATATGCCCTGACCAGGGATGGAATTTGCAACCTTGGTGTATCGGGACGATGCTTTAACAAGCTGAGCTGCGCAGCCAGAGTTCAAAGGCATTTATTGAAACAGCCTCAACTAAGATCAAGGGCAGGTGGCTCCTTGGTTGGAGCATCATCCCACACACCAGATCCCCAGGCGGCCCGTATGGGGGCAACAATTGATGTTTCTCTTACGCATTGATACTTCTCTCTCTCTCCCCATTCCTCTCTAAAATCAATAAACACTTAAATAATTGTAAATCGAGGTGATGGACTGATCCATCCACATAAGGAAACACAGGCCTCCGGTATCACTCTCCCAGTATCGCCACAGGGCTACTGGTCTCCACCATAATGTGTGGTGGGGCTAAGAAACTCGCCCAGTGCCACCGGGAATGATTGGCCTTGGAGGAATTCAAACCCAAAGCTGTCAGACAAGAACGAGAAGCCCATTCTTTTTTTTTTTTTTTAAGATTTTATTTATTATTTCCAGAGAGGGGAGAAGGGAGGAAGGCAGAGAGGGAGAGAGACATCCATGTATGGTTGCCTTTCACCTGCCTCCAACTGGGGACCTGGCTGGAGACCTGGCTTGCAACCTCATTATGTGCCCTGGCTGGGAATAGAACCAGCGGCCTTTGGGTTTGCAGGCTGATGCCTCATCCTCTGTGCCACCAGCCAGGGCCTGGGAAGCCCATTTTTATTTCCACTTGCTTCCTTCTCTGCCCTGTTTCTTTTGCTGGTCTGCTTTTCTCTCAACACTGGGGCAAGGCTTCATGAGTTACTTTTCTACAGAATGTTTTAATGACTTCACAATGTATTATTCCACCCCTTTGGTTACTAAACCTTAAATTCTAACCAGGTGCTCTTCTACATGCTTTATGGTTACTAAAGAATTTAATCCTTATATAATCTTGTAAGGTGTTACACAGCCCTAAACCGCAGAGGTTTGGGATTCATTCAGGTTTGTGCCACGGAAAAGCGGCAGTGCTGAGAGGTTAGCTGGGCCGCGGGCCCCACAGCAGGTCGGTGCCACGCCAAGGCACAGTGACGCCACGCCGGGTCCCTGCTGTGAGAGATGGCTATTTGTAGTGTTTTTGTCTTTTTAAAATAACGCCGCGGTGAACAACTTGAAGTATGTAAGGGTTTTATTATTCCTGTTTCTGATGAAATATTTCCTTGGACTAGAACCACTAAGGCAAAGTATGAGTGTGTGGGGCCCCTTCGCCCTGTGGTGTGTGCTGTGCATTGTGTCCTGGCTTCCGCCACCTGAAACTTCAGGGGAGGGGACCTAACCTTTACATTCTTAACAAAAGCAGGATGTTGTTTTATCGATCTGTTCTTGTGGAATTAAAATGCATCATTTCAATCTTGCCTTAGGGGAAGGGAGTGCCTGATCTGAACACCAGACTGCTAATCAAGAAGCTGTGGGATACGTTTCACATCCCCATTTTCACACTTGTAGATGCTGATCCACATGGTAACTTACCGTTTATGTTGGAAACTATCATAGTGAAATCACGTTCGTCATTTTGTGTTTTTCTGCTCTTAGAACACTTCCATGAATATTTTAAAAGAATGATTTTTAGATTAAAATTAATGACAGTAATAATTGGAGAGAAGTCATTGCTATTCTAACCATATGAAACTGAACCATACATTTTTGTTGGTAATGTCCACAAAAATAAAATTGCTGATGTTAGACTTCATTTGAGAGTGCAAATTAACCTATAATATATAAGAAGTCTAATTTTAAAGTTGGCTTTCTTTTAACAGGCATAGAAATAATGTGCATCTATAAGTACGGATCTATGGTAAGTGCAGAAAAGTATTTTTCTTTTTCCTCTCTTGAGATACTTTATATCCATTGGAGTTATTTCTGCTTTTAGTTATCAGCACCTAGTAAAGGGAGGGCCCCAAACAGAGCCAGGAGAGCTGTTGTCAGAGTCCAGGGCTTGGCTGCTCTGTGCTGATTCTGGCTCTCAGCATGACCGGTGCCACCAGGCCGTCCACAGAGCAGGAGGAGCCGAGGACCAGGGGCTCTCACGCCCTCCACCTCACTGGCCTACTGGAGTAGCCTTGGGCCACCAGCCGCACCCTGAACGTCCCAGGTGCTTTGGTTTCTGACTGCCAGTTCCCTTTTCTCCCGCCTTAAGGGTTGATTTCATTGCTAAGGTCTGAGAGTCCTGTGCCCCAGCAGGTTTCAAAGTGTGGTCCTGGACCAGCGGCGTCATCGTCACAGGGACTTGTTAGCCGTGAAGATCTGTCCCCACCGAGACCTTAATCTCTAGGAAGTGGCCCTCCAGCTAGTTCTGGTGCACAGCCAAGTTTGGGGTCGGCTGGTTCATCCCTTGAGTGTCCCTGACACACATGTTCAGAGCAGAAAGGCTGATGGAGCAAGGTACTGAGATACGGAACCATAAGTGAGTTGTCAGTGCCGATCAGAGGGGCTCTTTTCTGGTTTTATAGAAAATTAGCCCAGAAACACTGCAGAGCAGCTTGAAAACCCTCGCAGGAAGTACAGTTTAAGGAAGCTCTTGGTGATTTCCTTACTTCTGGGGGCTCTGGGGGCGCGAAGCCTTTGTTGTTCTTAATAAGTAAAAATTTGGCTGCAAAAACAAGTGTACGATTTCTCTGCAATTTAGCCTAACTTAATACGCTTTGGCTTTTTCAGTCCATGTCTTTTGAAGCCTATAATCTCACAGTTCCAGCAATTAGATGGCTTGGTCTCCTCCCTTCGGATGTTAAAAGGTTAGGCCGTCTAGCAGAACTGGGGTATTTCAAACAATGACTCATTGTAATATGTCACAATGAGCCTCAAAAGCCACTCTAAAGGAAAGCTCTTAATGCTTTTTATTTACATTGTTCACTGTGACTCAGGATGACATAGTTATGAATTAAGTTAATCAGTGTTTCTGTTTCGGCTGCTGAAATACTTAAATGGGTTTGGTGAACTTAACTTTTGGGTAGCTAGAAAGTATTTCTGTTTTACTTTTACGGTTAAAGTGTTTTGAAATTTCTTTTACTTAGAAAACATGAGACATTGAATCTAGTTAAATGGTAATCATTGACAACATTATTTGACATATGAATCAATTTTTAGATTTAAATTTTTAATTTCATAAAAAATCTCATTTTAAGGTGACAAAGTTTGGAAGCCTAACGTTTGGCAAGTTTAACATATGCGTTCATCATAGAAAAAAATTAAATAATAAGGTAAAAATTACCTTAGATGAATAGCTTTACCTTTGTAGATTATTTTCTGTGCGTAATGACAGCTTTTCACAAAAATGGGCTCATACTATTTTGTAATCTCCTTTTCTCACACAACATGATGAGATCACTTTTCCACATCAGTAAATATATTTCTCTTCTACACCCTCATTTTGATGTCTTATATTACCGAGTTCAAATTCTGAATGAGCCAGTGTTTCTTCAGCCAATTCTTCAAAGTCAGACACGTGGGTGGTTTCCAGATCTCTGTTCTGATAGACACTGCTTTGCTGGACCCTCTTGTCCACGGACTCTGTGCCTGCAGCCTTAGTTAGCCCTGCGCTGACTTCCAGAAGGGCCGGGTCAAAGGCTACGCGGACTCTGGGGCGCGGACGGCCCTCCCACAGGTTAATTACCTCGCTCTCCCCGAGGGTCTGTAAGAGCCCACCTGTCCTTCAGCACAGGACATGGCCTTTATTCCTCTCTGCTAGAGGGACAGTTAAAGTATCTCAGGATTGCTTTAATAGGCTGGTGAGGATGAACTTAACATGTGATTGGATTCTGTTAGGCAGGCATTTGAAGTATTTCAGGATTGCTTTAATTGGTCAGTGAGGATGAACTGAACATGATTGCATTCTGTTAGGCAGGCCGAGAACTCTGGTGATGGGTGCCTGTTTCCTAAACCTGGAACGTGAACAGGTTTGGGGTGATTGCCACTTCTTACAAAATGAAGGCATACAAGAAAAACATTTGATCTTTGATTTTTCAGCATTTACTCTCTAGTGGATGAGAGTTTTGTTCAGCTTAGTTCTGTGTGTCATGGTCAAAATCCCTTAGGGGTGATTGCATGAATATCATTTCAAACACAAATTCAGGACACATGATTTGATCATTATCAAGGTGGAGGGTTTGGAGAAACTCTGGCTGAAAATCATAAATTCCCTTAGTTCTCTCAAAAGCCACTCCAAATAAATAGAAAATCCAAAAAAAGAAAGAAAGAAAAGAAAGAAAGAAAAGTGGGTTAGTGACACAAACATGGTTTGAAGAAAAACCCTCTAGGTCCCCTTTCAATCAAATTGTCACTCTACCCAGGAGCTGCCACCAGCAAGTGGTGATAATTATGGGGACACTGAAAAAGACTGAAATGGGAGCTGTCCCAGGAAACCCAGCATTTGTGACTTCCAAAACTAGTCCTTATCCTGAGTCCTGGACCTTTCAAGTTCTAGTTTTAAAACACATACCAAGCTAAAATGACATGTTACTTAACACTGGAAACTAGATAGGAGCGTGTGTATGTGACATGCACATAATTGAACAGGATAGGCCAACTTCCGTGCCTTGAGTACTCAGTGGAACCTAAGATCCCGCATGGGTCCCGCCGCAGCCGCTGGCACTGGACCTCTGTGCTTCCACTCGCGCAGCCCTGGAGCTGCCTCAGGGTGGACATGTGATGGTCAAGTTACCGGTATTGTTTGATGACCATTGCCTGTCCTGTCACTGTCTTGTATGACACAAAGAAAACCAGCAACTAAGGACAGACTTCCAGTATGAATTTGATCACTTGTTGGTCTGGGACAGGCCAGGTCCCCAAAATTCTGGACTTAAAAGTAGATCTGTAGTAATTTTCTTATCTGCAATTTCTGAGTTTCTTGGAATCGTATACTAAATACAAATGAAATATCTGTGACCAAATGATAGTAACACTTTGTTTTAACTAATTTATCATCTGCTTTTTCTAGGTTAAATGTACCTAAAGATAATTTAATTCCATTGACAAAACAGGACCACAGGAAACTTGACAGTATCCTGAAGAGGCCTTATGTTACTTGCCAACCGTTTTGGAGGAAAGAAGTATGTTTAAAAAAAAATTCAAGTGTTGTATGTTTTATTGCCTTTTACGTTCGTAGGAGCTCTTCACATAATATTTTGAAAACACCCTCCCTGCAGTTTTCCATCAGCAGCAGCTGAGGTGGGTGTTGTCTGGGGGTGTGTGGTTCTGGAAGCATCAGGCTCTGAAGTTGACAGATCAGGTCGCCGGGCGGAGCTGGTCTGTTTCCGTCCTCAGCACAGGGATAGGCCCGCTGTCTGTGGCAGTGTCGTAGTTCATGGAGGGAAAAGGTAAGAGAAGCAAGTATAAAGATCCTAGACCACTCCTAGTTAGAGAAGGCATCTACACTGGGGAGTCTCCTGGTAGTGTTAGCTGTTGCAGCTCTAGAATATTCTCACTGACCCTGAAGATGATTGCCCATGGTATTGGAGAATAAAACCAGTCTAGAGTTACGTTTGTTGACTTGACAGAACTGACCAAGGACTCTGCTATGACTCTATTTTACTTTTATTGGCAGATGGAAATAATGGCAGACTCTAAAATGAAGGCAGAAATTCAAGCTTTGACTGTCCTATCATCAGATTATCTCTCTAGAGTATACTTACCCAACAAATTAAAATTTGGAGGGTGGCTATAAAATGTATATTCGAATATATCTTGTGACTTCAAGAGGATTCTCAGTGTGTGTGTGTGTGTGTGTGTGTATGTGTGTTTAGTAAAGAACGTTGTAAAATAACATAGTCTTAATTTCATAGAGGTAAACTAATTTTTCATTAATTATATTTTTGTTGAAACAAATGCTATACTCTTACTTTTCTTTAGGCTTTACCCTTCTTTACAGAGAGATCTGTATCCTATGTTCTAAATTATGAAAGAATATGTTATTTTAACTTTTAACTTTTATTTGAAAAAATGTTTACATGTCATCAGAGCCTGCAAAAATATTTACTCTTACAATACAACCAATGTTAAAGCATGAAGTATCTTACTAGCAATGAAAATAATAATAACCTGAGAGAGACTGCACATGAATGATAGTGTCCAGCATTCTCTGTTTTCCCTTTGCCTTCATAGTGTACGGGTCACACTTGTGAAATCAGTACTATCTGCTATGAATAAATTTTTGGGTGCATGTAGTCTGCAGTGCTTTCTATTTTGTTTTTGAGCATGCTTTTCATTAATAATATACTTCTCAAAGGTTTTATCAGTTGTCATCCAAATTCAAGCCAGCTGAATGCTGCTCTAGTCTAGGTTTCTAGAACAAAGAACTTCTAAGATTTACAGAAGACTCAAATTTTAATAAGGCCCTTCTGTACAGCTAAGAAGTGATCTTTCACCCTTGTAAACATATCTTAATTTTTCCAGATGAATTTTATGCTGTTAGGCTGACTTTTGAATAAACTGTTAACTGTCCTGAAGACTTTTGTAATTGTGAGCAAGAACATGCATGTATTTATAGAAGTACAAAAATGTTGGGAACGTTAACAATATCAATAGGTGTCACGTCTGAAAACGGGCAGGTGCCAGTCTCTCTGCTGACATATCACCTTGTTTAGCTCTCCCAGAGAATACCGAGAATGGTGCTTCTCCAAAGCCACGCAAACAGACAGGGCATGTGGACAGGAACCCATCTACCTCAAGAGCAGGACCAGCAACTGAGTATGCGGGGCCCAGTGCAAAATGTTTTTGATGGGTCCCGGGTTCAAAAGTGAGTAAGAACGTGAAGGTAAAAGCCGCAGAGAACGAAGCCAAGCGTGGGCCCTGCTTAGCACAGGGCCCAGTGCGCCTGTGCGGGGTGCACACCCAGGAGCTGGCCCTGCTCCCAAGTCTCGTAACCACTCAATATGGTAACGTCCCAAGCAAAGAAAATGCCTTATGGGACACATTACGTGCCAGGTATGCTTCTAGTTGTTTTACAAACATTAATTCCACCTTCACAGAAACCCTGTAAGCAAGGCAGTTTTCTCCCACCCAGTTTTACAGGTGAGACTGCCAAAGTACAGCAAGGTTAAGGAGCTTGACCAAGGTCACATAACTGCGAAGCAGTGGAGCTGGGACTAGAACCCAGAGGGTCAGGCTCCAGAGCTCACACCCTCCCCATGACACTGGTACGCAGAGCGCCTCACCTGGCTGTGAGCATGCTGCCGGGACAGGCGAGGTCTTGGTGGTGGTGGCTGTGAGCCAAGTCAAGACCCCCTGCTGGGCCCAGGGTATCAATAGTTACGTCATGTTCCTGGTCACATCAGAGCTAAATATTTCACTGTGAGGACATTCTGGTGTACCATTAACTTGACTTCCTTGGGAGACCATCAGAAATTTGAGAAAAATGTTTATAAATCACAATTGGTTTTTTTGAATTTATACCATACATCTTCTGCTAACATCTTCCATATCATGACACTTTGACAAGTTTTGTAAAGAAGATTACTACCTTAGAAATAAATGGTTAAGCCTCTCAAGATCTGCCAAAATGGAAGGGAATGAAAAATCTCTACGAGTCATTAAAATTGGAAAACACTTGCAGAAACATTCAGTTTGGACAAGTAGCTTCATTTCTGGTTTATGATGAAGCTACTGGAAATTTATTTCAAGTAATCTTTATTTGGAAAATGTATCTTGGAAAAATACACCATAATTTGGCATTGCTACCTTTCTATTAGAAGCAGATGAAAAAATTACTGTTGTAGCTATTTGGAAATCATCTAAAATTATAATTCTTAGTATTTGTTTCTCAAAAGGGTTATTGTAAAATAGGCAGCTATTCAAAATGGCAACTGACAACAGACACCCCTCTACCATCATCTACTGTATTTATTTTAAATAGTTCCATAATTTTCATCAAGAACATTTTAATTGGAATCTGTTCATAATCAAAGTAATAACTCATGCAATGAAAAGAAGTTCAAAGAATCTTTTTTTTCCTTAATGGCTCATAATCACCCTGGTAGAATAAAAGCTCTGTGATATGCTCACGTTCAGGGGAAATTTAACTGTCATCATTGATGATGCTAAGTGATTTCAGAAGTCATGTTTCCTGGGGAAACCAAACAAAACATACAGCACTTTGTACAAAACAGGCAAAAACAAAACAAAACACTCCAGGAGTTCCATGTCTTCCTTTAATGAGTGTCTCAGTTAATGACTTGATGTAGATACCTGTTCAGTGGTGCTGAAAAGGAAAAAAAAAAAAAAAGCCATCAAAGCTAAGCCACGTGTACCTGTGCCCTTAAATGTATTTTCAACGGAACGTGTGTAGACAAGTAGTGAGAAACACAACTTCTGTTCACCAAAGGTTCCAGGCCAGACAATCCTGTGAAGACAAGCTATGCTCGCCCTCTGCCGGCAGAAGCTCTACTGACCTCAAATCCGTCCACTGTTTGGGGTGGACATTTCTTTAAAACATTTTCAAGCCACTGTTTTATGGAATGGGGTGAAAGAGCCTGAGACACAAAGAAAGAGGCTGGGGGAAACTGAGGATTCGTGTGTGGGACTGGACAGGGATCCATTTTGTACCCCCAGCTTTGGATGCCAAGTCCTCCTAAAGCTACGTATAAGGTGTGACTCTGCCACTGAGCTCTTCACAAAACCTTAACAGTAACATTTGTAATTCAAGTTTAAGAATTAAAGATCACTTCAAATGAAAGAGAACTGATACGAAATTCCCAACAGAATTGTTTTTGCTCGCCCAGCAATGGAATAACTGCAATCATTCCTAAATGTCCCCCAGTAAAGGGTTTACCAGTGTGACAGCTGTGACCAAAATGTCATTTTAATTAGTTTTTATTTCAAATAATGCTCAGTAATCAAACCCAAGGGTCCAGAGTGCTGTGATCCCCCTTCTTGTTTTCTGCCATCTGTCTGGATGGAGTCAGATTTGGGGGGCAGGCTGCTTGCATCCCAAATCCACTCCTCACTGCCTCTGTATCTGGGACAAGTTACCTCCTGGCCTTGCTTTCATCCCCATGAAATGGAATAACAATAATAGCTATCATGATAAAATGAGATAATTCATGGGGAGCGCGTGATTGAGTAACAGCCTTGGGGAAGAGTCAAGGAACGTCCGCTACTATGTGTGAGCCCACCACTGCTGCTCCCCTGGTGGTCTGTGCAGAGGTAGCTCCTCAGTGAAAACCCTAAGTAGCAGGAAGAGTTTTACAGGTACACTGAATCACCAGTCTTATACAAAAACCTGAGTCACAGCAGATGCTTCTGAAAGATTCCTTGTGCACAGAACATCATCGTCCAACAAGTACTAACACCGAATATAGGTAAGACACTGTGGTGCTGCAAAAAGATATTCGTGGGAGAAAGACACAACTTTTTTTTAAGATCTAGGAAGCTAGACGAGGCCAAGGCACTGTTTTATGAGGCTGAATATGGTCAGCGTGAGAAGGCTGTGAGTTTAAAGGAGAGGTGGCAAGGGGTGATCCGTTTGAGAAAGAATGAGAGGAGGAGGGATCGGAAGGGGGGACCTGTCACAGAAGCTGCCCAGGTGTAGCAAGAAGAGTTAGGAGGCACAGGACATATTTCGTTGGCTTTCCTCGTTAGCCACTGTGTTACCTGGCAAGTCACGTTACCTGTCTCAGCCTCGAGTTATTTTCTGTAAAGTGGAGATTATTACAATAGCTACCTTCTAGAGCTGCCCTAGAGGTGACAGGAGAGGAATCCCTTCGAGGAGAGGATCTCAAACGGCTGCATCTTAGCATCACTTGGGAGCTTTTAAAAAATACCAATTCCCTCAGTGCCATCCGAGATCGACTAAATCAGGCTCAGAAGAGGGGACCCAGGCATCAGGGCTTTTCAAAGTCCCCTAAGTGAGTCTAAACACCTGAGCTAGATAGACTCTTGGGGCTCAACTGCGGGGAGCCCCCGCGCCCCCAGCGGGAGTTTGCTGGAATGGTGGCTCTCGGGCCGCCCGGGACCTACTGGACGTGCATTTCAGAACAAGATCTCGCGCATCCTACACTTCCCCGCAGATGTCGATGTTCCTGGCAGGCAGACCACACCGAATAGCACAGAAGATCCCTTCCTCTTCGCTCCCCCCCACCCCCGCACATCGCCGAAAAGGAAAATAAAGCGGACGGGGGCGGGGCGGGGGCACCGTTGGCACGTGTGTCCCACCAGCCTAACATTCTCAGGGAACCTTACATTTACCAAAAGTCTTTCGCGTTCGTTACTGCGCTTGCACCCAATGAGGAACCCCCCCCCCCTCCCCGAACGGGGCATCAGGATCTCCACCGCGGCTGGAAATGGAGGTCCAGCGAGCCCGGCGGCTCAGGGTCGCCCTCTGGCAACCCGGGAAGTCCCGGAAGCTCCTCGGAGGACGGACTTGGATTTGAATCGGCGGCAGTGGGAACTTTGCTGGACTTTTCCGTCTCAACAGGAAACACCACCCCCACCGCCCGCGCCGCGGGTTCCTCGAAGCTGTGGCTCTGCCGCGCGCAGCCCGATCCAGAAACTTGCGACCAATCCGCAAGCTGCTGGCACCAGCATCCGCCAGCGACGTCAATCGCTCTTCTGCGCACGCGCTGTCGCCTCGCGGGAGGCGGGCCTCTTTGTTTCTTTACCTTCCGGGCGACACCGGAAGTGGTCGGTGGCGCCTGCGCGATGTCTCCATGGTAATCGGAGCAATTTCCTCCACCGGCGTGGGAAGATCCACGGCTCCCAGGACTCCTGGGCGCGCGGTGTGGCCCTGGCCCGCGCCCTCTTCGCGCCGGAGGCGGTTCGCAGGCTTCCGAGCCCCGCCGGTCCCCGCAGCCGGCTTCTCGCCGCAGTGCGACTCTCAGGTAGCCCTCGTGCCGCCTCCGCTCGTTGCCCGCCGCCATGGCGCCGTCGAGGCGGGGTCCCGCCGGCTGCCTGCGCCCCGCGGCGAGCGGGCCGGTGGGGAAGCTGCCTTAGTGGCCCCTGGGAGCGACCTCGTGGCTGGAAGGGGCCTTAGTGGTCCCGTCGGGTCTAACCCCCTCGTTCCTGTCGTGGGGAAACTGAGGCAGCGGGAGGGCCGCGGAGTTGATGGCCGCGTACGTCGCCTCTGCATTTCCGCACGTAGTCAGGCTCTGCCGGACGTGGGCCACCTCTTAGGGGACTTGGCCCATTTCCCCAGGGCCATCCTCTTTAGTGCTTCCCACGTCCCCCTGCCCAGTTTCCCCGTCGCACCAATTTTCCTCGAGAACGAAGCCTGTTTGTTCCGCGGGGTGTGTGTCGCGGACTCAACGCACGGCCCCGGGCGCGCCCATAGTGGGGGGACCCCAGACAGGGAGGATTTGCCCCTCTGGCCAGCAGCCTCCTGGGAAGGGGCTGGGGGACCAGATCCCAGGGCAGGTGCCGTGGAGCAAAACGGGGGTGGGAGGCGCCCACACAGGATGCGAGGCCTTTGCTGCTCAAGCAGACCAACGTGGGCTCCTTTTTTAAAACTTCTACGTAGAAATGGCGGAGTTGCAGCCAGGACTCCTTGCTTTTCTAAATAACTTCATGCGCAGGTTAGTAAGAAGAACGTGCCCTCGCCCCGAGTGGGAACCCTGGACAGCGGGACCTTGTGCTGGTTTGCTGTCCTGCGCCTGGTGCTCAGCTCCGGGTCTCCGACTGTAAAGAAGGAGCGAGTTTGTTTGCTTATTTATTTTTAAAGAGTTTGTTTATTATTTTTAGAGAGAGGGGAAGGGAGGGAGGCAGAGAGGGAGAGAGACATCCATGTGTGGTTGCCTTTCACCTGCCTCCAGCTGTGGATCTGGCTGGAGACCTGGCTTGCAACCTGGATATGTGCCCTGGCTGGGAATCGAACCAGCGACCTTTGGGTTCCCAGGCTGGCGAATTTATTTTTTAACTGGAGGAAGAGTGCTCTGCTGTGACACATCAGTACTGGTCTATTAATGGTGGCAGGTAGCAGATATAAGAAGGAACCTGGGTGTACAGTGTACGGGAACTCTGCTACCTTTGCAAATTCCCCGTAACTCTAAAACTGCTCTAAAATAGGAAGTGTGTTTCTAAAAAGCCTTGTGCTTATCACATGTTTGAATCTCTAAAAGAGAGAGACCCAGCATCAAGCCATCTAGCCTGTTTCCCTTCTGGGACCTAATTAGCTCTATGTTGCCTCTCAGGGGTATTTATTACTTAAGAAAGGACTTGTCTTTAACATTTTCCATTACTTTTTAGGGCCAAAATGAGTCTCTTTGGCACAACCTCGGGTTTTGGGACTAGTGGGACCAGCATGTTTGGCAGCACAAGCACCGACAACCACAATCCTATGAAGGTACCTCGGGGTTTGTCCACCAAGCCGCCGGGGAAACCAGGACAGCGTGGGGGCCTCCTTTGGGGTGAAAGCCATGAAACTTTGTATCGCCGCTTCCTCAACCTTGGAGCACAAAGGCTGTGTGTCCTGGACTCATTGCCCCCTCCCCCTCACTGCCCTGGTCATCAGAATCGCCCGAGGCTCCTGTTAAAGTCGCAGGTTCCCGGGCCCACCCTGTTGAGTCAGAATTCCTGCCGAGAAGAGGGTGGGGAGCAATTGGATCGGCCCTCTGGCCGCAGTGTGCGGATGGCGCCAGCTGGGAATGTGGCCTTGCCGGTCCTTTCACTGGCCTGGGTCGCTTCTCTGTTGTGATGGGAGTAAGACATGTCTGAGCCAGTGGCTGAGCACAGGGGACACCCACTGGGAGGGGCTGGGAGTGGGGAGGGGAGAGAGGGGCTTTGAATGTCACTGGGGTGATGCTCACATTTTAACGCTGACCTTTCCCCCCAGGACATTGAAGTGACGTCCTCGCCTGATGACAGCATTGGTTGTCTGTCTTTTAGCCCACCCACCTTGCCCGGGAACTTTCTCATTGCAGGATCGTGGGCTAACGACGTAAGTGTTCCTTTGCGGGGGTGTTCTGTGAGTGGGCCGGGATCGCTTCCTTATGGGGGGCAGGGGGCACCATCATCTCCCAAGCAGATGAAACAGAGTTAAGACTTAGCATGGTGACCAGTGTAAGGAGGAGGCAAGGAGAGTGGATGTGGGACGTGTGGGAACTCTCCTGTCTTTATAGAGTGTTTTGTAGACGTATTTTAGTGTTTTAGATCTGCCCCCAAGGGCAGGGGCTCCTCTGGGCGAGCAGATAGCCCTGGGCACACTGAGCCTTGTTGGGAAGCCCCACGCGTGGATGACCCGGCAAGGCCTCCTCTGGGCCCGTCCCCACTCGACTGGCCGTCACTGAGAACGGGTGTACAAGGGGACTAAAGGGTAATGTGAAAAATACACAGTCAAGATTAAAATTTCTGTAAAGAGAATGAGACTGGGTTTTGGCATACCCAGATTTTCCTTCCAGGCACCCTGAAAGTATTCTTCAGGCATATGGGAAACTTTCAACCTTAGATATAACACAGCTGCTGCATAGACAGTGTACTTCCTATTGTGTACAAAAAAGAAAAACAAAAAAATGATCGTATGCAAGAAAGAGAGAAACTCTGGTAGGAAAAGAAGCCAAGGATGCGAAGAGGTGCTTCAGTAAAGCAGTTCAAGTGGCTGTTTAAACGTGAGCCCTTGAGCCACACTTAAAATTGGGTAAACACACATTTCCATGATAGGCTTTACTCTTTTACCAAATTAACAAACAAAAGTCGTAAAGGAGTTACACTTGGTGCTGACAACACCAGTGATTCCTTAGGTGTGTTTCTGGTAGGCCTGTATGTAAATAATTGCTGATATTTATCAAAAACTTCAAGTTCGTACCCTGTGTCAGTGCTTCCCCTCCTGGGGTTGGAGGGGGACCAGTGCTCCCAGCCCGCACCGTCCCTTAGAAAAGCCTACATTTGTGTGGTGAGGGCTGCAAAAATGTACCATCTGATAGTGGGGACGGTTTATGATGTGGCCACATGATGGAAAGAGTGCGGAAATTTCTGCATCCGGGGAACCGAGGGGAGAGGGGAGTTGGAGAAGACAGGTACAGGGCACAGTGGTGATGGGGAAGGTGGCTGCGGTTTTAGCTGGCAGCAAACGAATTGGTATGTTTTAATGGCTTCAAAAGAGGAAGAGGACAGTAGCTACTTGGGTATAACTTTGCTGTAGTCTCAAAGTTACAAAAGCCGGTTGACGGGCATCCGCAGATGCTTACGTTGTGCTCCTTGAGGTGCGTGTGATTCTCACTGACAGCTGTGTCTGCATTAACTCGCCTTACTGCCGTAGGTCCGCTGCTGGGAGGTTCAGGACACAGGACAGACGGTGCCCAAGGCCCAGCAGATGCACACGGGGCCTGTGCTTGATGTCTGCTGGAGTGATGTGAGTTTCGGGCCGCCTTCCCAGCTTTTTCTGTAAAGCACAGTGGCATTTGGAAGGTTTCTGTATTTCTTTCTTTCTTTGTTTCTTTCTTTTTTTAAGATTTTATTTATTATTTCTAGAGAGAGGGGAAGGGAGAGAAGCAGAGAGAGACACACACACACATCACTGTATGGTTGCCTTTCACCTGTCTCCAGCCACAGACCTGGCTAGAGACCTGGCTTGCAACCTGGGTATGTGCCCTGGCTGGGAATCAAACCAGCGACCTTTGGGTTCACAGGCTGGCACCTTATCCACTGTGCCACGAGCCAGGGCTTCAGGTTTCTGTATTTCTGTGTGTGTAATCCAAACATAAATGATGTGTTGTGTGCACACTTTGAAGAAATTCTGAATTTTGAATGTGAAGAGTAATTTTTGGATCTTCCCAATATAGTCAGTGTTAGCTTTAATCTCTGTAAAAGCTTTTCTTGTGTAAAAAATGCATTATTTTATTGACATGTTATCTGGAACAGAGGATTTTCCTTAAAGCCTTTTGTACTTCTAAATACTCCATGAGCTGATGTTGCTTTAAAATGAGAACTTGACAATCTCAAGAAGTAAATCCTAGGGGCGAATTCTTCTCTGTATGCAACATTTGAAGTCATTTAGTTTTTTTGAATTCCATTTTCCCTTTGAACTTCAGCTACGTAAGCAGACATGTTCCAGGAGCTTTTTGTTATTTTGTTGTCACTGGTTGAGGAGTGTAGAGTGAGGGAGAGAGCCACCCTCTGGGGCCGGGGCCTGCCCTGCTGGGGAAGGAGGAGCCGGGGACAGGCAGCCCACCTGTTCTGCTTCCTCCTCTGCTGGCTGAACTGCAGACGCGAGAAAACTCGGGGGTCTGGCTGCCAGTCGGTAGGTGAAAACTGTGGAAAGTGATGCACTTATTACGGATCTAATTTACGTGTGCGACATTTAAAGATTCTGTTTATTTTCAGAGACGGGAAGGGAGGGAGAAGGAGGGAGAGAAACATTGACTGGTTGCCTCTTAATCACCCCCAGTGAGACTCATCTAAACATTCATATAGATGGAGATTTTCTTTTTTATAGAATAATAAATTTTCTCTACTTCTTTTCAGGATGGGAGTAAAGTATTCACAGCTTCATGTGATAAAACCGCCAAAATGTGGGACCTGAACAGTAATCAGGCGATTCAAATCGCCCAGGTAAGGGGACCTTGCCTCTGCAAACAGGCTGGTGCCCAATGACAATTGTCTGTTATGGAGAGAAGCACAGCTGGGCCCCACCAACTCGGTTAGATTCACGTGCCGGAAGCCCCCAGTGTTACGACCCTTCCCGTTGTCACTAGTATGTCATAGACTGTCAGGTCCGGTGTCTCCCATGTATGTGTGGGTGAGGGTAGCGTCATAAGGAGTTGGTAACGTTAAATCTACAGGCGCATGGTACAGGTGGCCTCAGTGCTCACTCGCCTGACACCCCAGCACTTGTGAGTGACTTGCCTTTGCCAGCTACATGTGGTCCCTCGTTCGCTGGACCAGTGTTTGTCCGAAGCCTGCTGTGTGCCAGGAACTGTCACCAGGGAGGTCCAGCAGTGACAGGGATGCTTCCACACACCCCCGGAGCTGTGTAGTCTGCTCAGGGATGAAGGCAGGTTTTGGGGTGAAGTCCGCTAGGAAAGGCAGAGGCCACGAAGGTGAGAGGACCTAGCACCAGAGGCCTGGCCTGGTGAGGATACAGGTATTTGCAGGAGTGCAAGACACACCCATCTCCTGATCTTGGTTCACGTCATCCCAGTATGGGAATAAAACCCTGTGGAGTCCGCGGGGAGAGGGGGGTTCCCTCTCATGCAGTAGGTGATTATGGGAACAAAGCCCGTGGCGTTAGAACGGAGAGGACGTGTGATTGGGTGTCACGTGGTGGTGAAGGCTACAACACCCTTTGGGTCTCGTTTGGCAGACCCGCTATTCACCTGCTTCCTCTGAGTTTTCAGAACTAAAGCTCCACCGCACTGGTGACACTGACCTGTTTGGTTCTGTCTTGTTGAAGCATGACGCTCCTGTGAAAACCATCCATTGGATCAAAGCCCCGAACTACAGCTGCGTGATGACCGGGAGCTGGGATAAGACCCTGAAGGTGCGTGTCCGTCCATCCCAACCAAGGGACCACGTGGCCTGACCCAGCCCACCGCGGATTCATCTGTTAACTGGGCTTTGTTGTCTTTCAGTTCTGGGACACACGGTCATCAAATCCCATGATGGTTTTGCAGCTCCCGGAGCGGTGTTACTGCGCCGACATGGTAAGGAGTTTCTAGCTCTGCACGTTTCTTGTCGGTAAGTGGACGCGGCTCCCGGGGCGCCTCCCAGTTGAGGGCCAGGGCCAGGCTGCCGCACTCGTCTTGCTTAGTCGGGAGGCTGCGCTGCACGCGTCCCTGAACCGCCGGAGACTGGTGTCAAGCGCCCTGGTAACTCGTCATTTGAATAGATACCGTCAGCATTTACCCTGTGACTGGAGGAAAACAGGCAGCAATTCGTGCGCTGGACCTTTGGGGCTGTCTCAGTGGCAGAGAAAAGAAAGAACTCTCTCCCTTTAGTCGTCAGTCTTAAAGTTTTGCACCCACTGCCCCAGGAGCTGCGCTTGTAGAAATTGTCATGAGAACAGGAAGGACGCAAATGGTGTATGATGTGTAACGTGAAACGTTGAAAGTGGTCAGTGGGCCAGCAAGAAAACATGATGAAGGGAGCCCGGTGATAGGTTCGTCCGAGGGAGGATTAGACAGTCGGTACTCTCAGAACACACGCTTTGACTTAACGATACCACGTGTACAGAAACACGTGCACATACGTGTATAATGCTCAGAGAAGAGACTGGTATGAAATACACCATAATGTTAACAACTTAACCATTTGAAGAGGTAGTATAGGTGATTTTCATTTCTTTTAAGTGTATTTTCTAAGTATTCATGTATTTATTCATTTTTTAAAAATGAGTTTTTTAGAAACACATGAATTTTTTTAAATATTTTTTTTTAAGATTTTTTATTTTTAGAGAGTGGGGAAGGGAGAGAGAAATCAATGTATGGTTGGTTGCCTTTTTCACCTGCCTCCAGCTACAGACCTGGCTGGAGACCTGGCTTGCAACCTGGGTACGTGTCCTGGCTGGGAATCGAACCTGCGACTTCTGGGTTCACAGGCTGGTGCCTTATCCACTGAGCCACCAGCCAGGACTAAATAAGATTTCATATTTCCGTAAAACATGTTGATACCATTGTTCACTTTAAATTTAGGGGGGAAATCAGACTTACTTTTGTGACTAAAACAATTGATCCAGTATTTTGATCTGAAAAAGCATGCCCCTGGCCGGGTGTTTTTTAAACGCAGTTCTTTAGTGAAGGTGTGCTGTGCTCTTCGCCTCTCCCTAGATATACCCCATGGCCGTGGTGGCCACTGCGGAGCGGGGCCTGATTGTCTACCAGCTGGAGAACCAGCCCTCCGAGTTCCGGAGGATCGAGTCGCCCCTGAAGCACCAGGTGAGGGGGGAGCCTGTCCTGCGTCCGCGCGTGGAATCCCTCAGTGCGAGAGGCCGGGCCTCCAGCCTGGCGTCCCCGGGCCTGCACCGCAGCTCTCGGCTGGGACTTCGTACAAGTTAGAAAATCGCGCTTCCTGGGGAAAGGGAAGTTCCTTCTGTGTCGTATTTGAAGAATATGTTTCTGGTGCTTCTAAACCAAACTGGGGTGAAAGTAACTCGCCTTTCAGTTTGCTGTAAGAACACACTGGGCTCTTCCTCCTGCAGCACCGCTGTGTGGCCATTTTCAGAGACAAACAGAACAAGCCGACGGGCTTCGCCCTGGGGAGCATTGAGGGCCGAGTGGCCATTCACTACATCAACCCCCCGAACCCGTAAGTGGCGAGTTTTCGCTCAGCCCTTTTTTTTTTTCCTTTTAAGAAAACTTAGTTGGACCTTTGTTTTTCAGGGCCAAAGACAACTTTACCTTTAAATGTCACCGATCTAATGGAACCAACACTTCGGCTCCTCAGGACATCTACGCAGTACGAGTTTGGACTTAACCTTGAGCGTGGAATTGCCTAGGAACTAGTAGTGGGTGGCTCAGTCATCCTGGGGTGAGAAGGGGCAGCAGGCCTGGTGTGTGTTCGCATCTGGGGCAAGCTGCCTAGGCTGCAGGTCTCGGTTTTCCGAGTGTGAGAACATGCTGGCTGTCCTCGTTCTCCGTGCTGCTGAGGGCCAGCTCAGGACTGCGTCCCCTCTGCGCAGCGGCATGTGATGCGTGCACCCAGCTCACGCTAGAAACTGGTTGGCTAAGGAAGAAGGGCGTTTTCTTGGGGGTCATACCTGGTGCTACTAGCTACACACTCATTGACTTCTATGGACGTGTGTGGGTAACCAGGGACATGGTTTGGTTCCAGGCTGGGTGGCCTTCCGTGGCCAGGTGCAGCGGTCTGGCCTGGCCTGGGGACAGGTCTACCTGCCTCTCATGGCACGCACCCGTCCCTGCAGGTCAATGGGATCGCCTTCCATCCCGTTCACGGCACCCTGGCCACTGTGGGGTCTGACGGCAGATTCAGCTTCTGGGACAAAGACGCCAGGACAAAGCTGAAAACCTCGGAGCAGCTAGACCAGCCCATATCGGCCTGCTGCTTCAATCACAACGGGAACATCTTTGCGTACGCGTCCAGCTACGACTGGTCCAAGGTGAGGCCCCGCGAGGCCCCTCCCCCCGGGCGGGGCAGGCACGTCCGGTGCCACTCCTTCCCCCTCGCGGGCCCTCCTCGTCCCCACGGGCCTTCTCTTCCCGGGAACCTCTCGGGCCCACCGCCCTGCCCAGGTGTGCCCTCTGGGGGACGGTCACCCAGGCGTTACCCAGGGCTGGCGGGTTACAGTCTCAGCACCTCACGGACAAACGTGTAAAAGATGGTCCCGCCATGCAGGACACTGAGGGTGGCTTTCCACCAAGTCCCAGCCTTTTCCTCAAGGACTCAGTTCCTGTTTCACACGTGGCTTTCTTCCACATGCCTGCCACGTTCCCCGGAGACATGTCACGCGCAGAACAGGACTTGGCGCGGGCAGCGTGCCCACAGGAGGCTGGCTTGTGCGCTCTCTTAGTAAGAGGATTGTCTTCCCTTGTGTTCTCGTGGTAAAAGTGTTGTTTTTCCCTCTTCAGGGCCACGAATTTTACAATCCGCAAAAGAAAAACTACATTTTCCTGCGGAATGCAGCTGAAGAGCTCAAACCCAGAAACAAGAAGTAGTGGCGGAGACCCCCGGGGCCTGGAGTTTGCGCTCTCCGCCGCCTTCTCCGAGTAAGAATCCAGGCCCCGGGTTTCGGTGGGTTGACAGCGTGGACATGGCCCCCAGCCCCTGAGGAGACCCCAGCAGCTGGGCCCCCATTCCACTGCCCATTCCAGGCGCCCCCGTACCTGCGGGGACGAGGTCATTATCAGAGTTCCAGGCCCGGGCCCCAGCCGGCTAGTGTGCAGCTCTCGGGTCAGCCGCCCGTGTTCCAGGGACACTGGGAAGCAATGTGTGAACCTGTGCTGTACTTTGTAATAAAACCTTTTGAAGACTGACTACCAAGCTCCCTTTGTCTCCTCCCTTGCCCGCCCTCTCGCCTGGGACGCTGGTGCGGTCGTTCTGCTCAGCACAGAAAACGCAGTGGGTTTTCTTTGGGAAACGCAGAGATCTTGCACCTGAGGAAGGAGGGATCCTGGGCTGTGAATGGCTCCCCGGGGGGAGGCGAGCGGCAGCCTTTGCGTAGGCTGGCAGGGCTGGCTGGAGTTTTCCGTCTTCCCTTCCCTTCCGATCTGACATCCCAGCGCTTCCGGCTCTGCCAGCAGCTGCCCTGGGGGCTGGAATGGGGGCTGTTTCTCCTGCAAGTGACAGGCCCTTCTGGGCAACGCCCGAGTGGGTGACGTGTGTGGCCGGCAGGGTGGAACCCCAGTTCCCTGCATGCAAAGTGCTCTTGACTCACACCCCTAGTGGTGACAGTTTGGGGGGCTGCTTTTTTATTTCATGTCATTGAATATTCCTGATGGGTAAGTAAGTGTGAGACGAAATTCACCTTCATCTTTGGCTTCTGATTTGACTGTGTTCTTGCCCTGTGGTCCCAAGTGCTGCCTACGCCCCACCGTCAGGCTGGTGTGCACCCGGCCTGCGGAGCAGGAGCCTGGCGTCGGCATGTTGTAGGTGGTCTGCCTCCTCGCAAGAAGCGAAGCAAATAAAATGTTCTCCTGGGAGAAATCGCCTGCACTCGGTTGAAATTCTTTAAGTAGTTGGATCACAAATGAATCCATACCTGTTAACTCTCTGGCTCTGTTTGAGGCCGAAAAGTTATTTTTTGAGAGAGGCAAAGGCATGAGCACTAGAAAAAGAAACCCACACTGTCAAATGGATCGTCTGCATCTCGTCTCCTCTCAGGAATCCGCCCCGTGGCTTCGTGCCGGGGCAGCTAGGAAGGTCCAGGTGTAGAGGCGGCGGCGGGGAGCCGCCCTCATCGCAGGTGGGAATAGGCCTCCGGCTTCAGCCGGTGTCACTGTTCTTTCTTACATGTTCCCCAGTACCATTTAGCCCCATATATGTCGCTCGTTTTACAAGCTGTGGTTGAAAATGGCCACAGAATGAGGAGTCTAAGCCATTCTTCCCCAGCTCGGCCTTGCCACGTTACTAAGGGGACAGTTTTCTTTTGTTTGTTTCTTTGTTTTTGTTTTTGTAATTGGCAAATTGGAAACATTTGCCTACGTTCAAGATGGGCCTTGGAGGCCACCAGGAACGGGGTTGCCCACCAGGAACATACAAGGTTGCCTCGTGTTTGCTGATGGTGAACCAGGAAGTACTGGTTGAAATGAAAATTAAGATACCTGTTTTCATGTTTCCTGAAAGGCACAAGGACCTCCTCTGTCCCCTCAGGCCCCAGCCAAGTACTGCATGTTGCACACAGTAGGTGCTCAGGAGGTACTCGTGACTCAAATGTCACCGTGCCATTGAAAATGCAAAGTGGCGTCTGAACCTCCTGGAAAAGACGCAGTGGTGTCCCCACGTGTCCCCCACATTTTACTGGGGTTCCCGCGCACAGGACGGAGTTGAGAAGGTCCTGCAGCGAAGGTCAGTGTAGCTCTAGGACCTGCAGCGCCCACTCCACCTGTGCCCCACCCGCTCCCGTTCTCCACCTCCGAGTTCCTGACGCGTGCAGGCCGGTGGGGTCCGGCCTCCCATTGAGGAAGTGCCTACAGGAGGGTGCACATCGGACCCCATGTTCTAGGGGCAGCTCCTGGAAACGGGGTTCCCTGCCCAGGCACGGATCTGCGAGACAGCCTGCCTGCAGGCCTGCTGCACCCTGCCTGCCAGCCGCACCCGCCGCGGCCCTGCAGGAGGAGGGAGGCCGCCAGGTGGGATTTATGGTGCGACATGGGCACAGGTGCACTGCAGGGAGTCATCCCCGTCCCCGTGAGACACGGCAATTCCAACCAGGGAGAGAAGCCCCTCCAGGGAGCTCCAAGGGGACTCCTGCAGGGGGGGCTGGGTTTTCCTCCGTGCAGCCAGCGAGTGGCACCAGTGACACCAATGCCCCCTTGGGGAAAGGTTCTGGACTCAATTTCAGGGACTTCAGTTTGTTCGAGGAAAGGAGCATAGGCTTCCCGTTTGCTGTTGTTACCGCGTTGTGACCTGTCACGAAAAAACCGTGTTTTCTCGTGATGAGTTAACTCATGTTTGCACTTGCGTTAGCTTTTGCATAAAACTGCCTGTCAACAACGTGTTACTAAGCTTGTAAGACTTGGAAAGTGGAATCGAGGGGTTTTATGCTGTGAGAATAATATTTTAAAAAATAATACACGTGCCCTGGCTGGTGTGGCTCAGTGGATTGAGCACCAGCCTGTGAACCAAAGGGTCACCAGTTTGATTCCCAGTCCCGGCACATCCCTGGCTGGTGGGCCAGGTCCCCAGCTGGGGGCACTTTCCTTCTCTCTAAAAGTAAGTGAAATCTCCAGAAAACGTAATACACTTTTATATTTAGAAAAATTGATTTAGAAAAACGCTAAAAGCAACAATTTCTCAGAAGCCAGAGTCCTGGCTTACGAATTTAATGGTCCCGTTGGTTCCCTTCTGGGACTTGAGGGCTGGTTACCTATGGAATAGGGGACCCGGAGCACCCATTCGCCGTTTAGCATTATTCCTGCCCTGGTTTGGGAAGCAGAGATTCCAAAACCAAAGTCTCCGTCCCTAGCCGTGGCGACCGGACAGGTAGCTGCCCGAGGCCCCTGGCATTTGGAGGTTTCCCAGCCATCACATCAAATGCTACCGTGCACCCCATCCCACCTTAAACTCTTCCACTGAAAATTTTTTCCAAGAGTATTTCATGTTTTTCTGAATTTAGCAATCTTTACTCTTGGCAATGACTTCATCTTTGTGTTTAGATTTTATTTACTTATGTACGTCCTCCTCTGGTTTGCAGAGGAGGGAGGGAGGGCGTCTTGAAAGGGACTTGGGCCTTTGTCGCCAGGGGGTAGGAAGCTGCTGAACCACTGACAGGGCACGTGTGGGAGGACTGACATGCCACCCCCCCCACCCCACCCCACTGAAACAGGCCTAGGGGAAACACGGAAACTGCATGCTTTTGCATTACTGAGCTCCTATTCAGACCGGAGCGAACTCAGCACTTTCTGTGTATGTCTAGTTTCATCCCCATAAAAGCCCCATGAGGAAGTGGCTGTCACTATGCCCATCTTAGAGCTGAGGCCACCAAGGCCCCAAGAGGTCTCTAGCACGTATGTGATGTGTCCCGACAGTGACAGCTGGCCCAAACACCAGGGCTGGCTGAGAACTGAAGGTCTGGGTCGGTCCTGGGGCTGCAGCCAGGTGGTGCCCCGGAGATGCGGGTGGGGACAGAGGGTCCCAGCCAGGCCAGCAGCCAGCTGAGCCCAAGGGCCCTGACACAGGAAGTGGCCAGGAGGGCTCCAGGACCGGTGAGCACCAGCTCTCTTCCCTCTGGTGGTCAGAAGAGGTAAACAGGGGATGTTTGAAACTGCACCCCACCTTCCCAGGGGTTCCCCCTGCCCAGGGCTCAGTCCTGGTCTTCCCCAAGTTAGCGTTAGCCTCCCGGGTCTAATGCCGCCAATGACCACAACTTGGGTGGCTGGACGATAGCCATTGATCCCCTCACAGTTCTGGAGACCAGAAGTCCAAATGCAAGGAGTCGGCAAGGCTGCGCCCCCTCTGAAGGCACGAGGAGGGACTATCCCACTCTTTCCTCTCTCAACCCCCCGTCCCATGGCGTTCTGTCCCCCTGTGCCTCTGCACCTTCACGTAACCCAACTCCAACAGGCATTGGGTTAGGCCCGTACTGACTCAAGATGACTTCAACTTAATTGATTACATTACAAAAACATCCAGATAAGGTCACATCCATGGGTACCAGGGGTTAGGACTTGAACAAACATGTATATTTTAATCCTCACCCAGGGACATTTTCTCATTGGTTTTAGAGAGAAAAACATCATCTGGTTGCCTCCTACATGTGCCCTGACCAGGGATCGAACCTGCAACCTTTTGGTTACAGGATAACACTCCAAGTGAGCCACACCGACCAGGGCAAACATTTTTTTTTATGAGACAATTCAACAATGACAAGTGCTCATACCTGGCAGGCATCATCTCAGACAAAGGCCAACTTTCCAGAGCAGGGTTCTGAGTCCAGGGTCTCCTGGACACAGTGACAAAGCCTGTGAGGTGGCACTCAGCATTAGACATCTGAGTGAGGCGTGTGGGAAGAGGGCAGGGGGACAGGGTCAGCTCCATCTGCCACACCCAGAGCTTGGAGCCTGGGACACTGTCCTCAGGGGACCAGAGGCAGCATGTGTGTCAGCCAGCAGCAGTCACTGGGCGCTGACCCTGAGCAGCCTGGCTGGAGTTGCCACACCTGTGCTCTTTCCCTTCCACCTCCCACCTCCCAGTGCAGAAGGCACCACTGTTGTCCCTTTGCGAAGGAACTGGAGCTTCAGAGGGAGGAGCACCAGCCCAAGGTCATAAATGATGAGACCAAGATCAACCTCCCCCGGACCTCCCAACCTACCATGCCACATGGACCAAGGGGAGTGGTGAAAGGGCCCCTCAGGGATTTATTTTTCTTACATAACAAGCGGCCTGGTCGTTGGCATTCATTTAGCACACAGTTTCCCAGTCTCAGCACTACTGACACTTTGGGCCACGTAGCTCTTTGCGGGGGTATCTTGTGCACTGCAGGGTACTTAGCATCTTCCCTGGCCTTCACATCCTAGATGCCAGCAGCATGCCTTCCCTCCAGTCCTGACCATCAAAAATGTCTCCAGACGTCATCAAACGTCCCCTGGGTTTAGTGGTATCAGGACGGGTATCTGTGAGTCTCTTGGACTTTGCTTCAAGGCCACGAAATGGCTGCCAGAACCCCAGACATCCCACCCATGTTAAGAGCAGAGAGAGCGGTGAGACCACCCACGTTCAGAGCAGAGAGAGAGAGCCGAGGGGCTAACACCAGCTGCAGCTTTCAGCAGGAAAGTGGAAGCTTTCGAGATTTCCAGCCCCACTTCCCTTAACCCCTCTGAGGTCCTACCAGCCCACCCCTCAACGTGGGGACACAAGTCCTTAAAGGCTATGGGTAGGGCAAAATGGAATCAACATTGCACCTCTGACCACCTTTGGTGGCTTTGGGGAATCCACTTTAAGCCCCTGTCCTCACCCTCTTAAAATTAGACTAATCGTACCAACTAGGACAAAGGCTGTTTTTTGGTTAAATCGCCTAATTTATGTAAGCAGCCCAAGTCAAGGACCTGGCCCTACCAAGGCACTCCAAGGCAACTGGCCTTTATTATTATTCGTGGTGTGTAAGGATTAAACACATAAAAGTGCCACACATTCAAAAAATAGTCACTGTTGGTGGCCGTATCTGCCGCGGGGAGCCTTCGTCTTTTCTGTTCCCTCCACTGTTCCCTTCACTCCCGCGGCTCGGGCTCTGCCCCTTTGCTCTCGCCACTCCCGGAGGCTTCCCTGACGCTCGAGTACATCTGCCCCTCCCCCTGGTCCCTCCTGGTTCTGGGCAACTGCTCGGAAAACCTGTGTACATGCGATCCCCATGTGTCTCCGTGCTCCTAGAATGTAAAGCCCGCTGCGGCAAGCGGGGAGGCACGTTCGTTTCCGACTCAAGTCTCCCCGGGGCCTAGCGCCCCCGCCGGCCCGCGGTTGGGGGCGGCGGGCACCGCATTCAGTAACACGAGTTGCGGGAAAAGACTCTTAGGGAGAAGTTGGTGACACAAGGGGCCGCGCGGCCGCCTGACTGTCGGAGAGGCTGACGACGCTGCGCCCTAAGGGGTCAGAGCGTGAACGAGTTAGGACTCCGTGCCTGGACATCCGCTTTCTAAGACGCTGCTGCAGCCCCGCTGGCCCCCACCGCACCTCGGGCCACCTTCCCACCGGGGCGGGAGCCCAGGTGCCCGCCCGCTCGGGCCCGAGTCCTGCGCCCCCAGCTTTCCTGCCCGGTGGCCCGGCGCCGGGTGGCCGCACCAGGTCGGGCTCTCCGGGACCCGACGCCAGCACGTGCTCCGCCGGCGCCCACCGCCCGCCCGCAGCCGCGCTCCCGCTCCGCGTGGGGGCGGGCGGGGGCGGGGCCCGCGCGGGCGGCGCTGGGACTTGTAGTTCCGGAGCCTCGGCCGCCCGCCCCCGCTCGCCCCCAGCGCGCACAGCCGCGGGCGCCTTGGCTCCAGCCCCAACCCCTTTGCCAAGGCTGTCAGGACCTGCTCGTCACAAAAGGGGGAAACTGAGGCCCAGCGAGGACCGTCCAGCTTGCCCAAGATCACGTGGCCGAGCCGGGGCCGCCTTCCCAGGCGCAACAAGTGTAGGTCATGCTTTATTTTTATAAAGTGCTTAGTGTATTAACCTTCTCCTGGGAAACCTGCATAATGACCACGAAGTCACCAAAGGGTCTTTACTCCTTGTTTATTTACTTATTTTTTGCCAGCAGCCGCGCCGTTCCTTGTGCTCTTGCGTTCCTTTCTCCGTTTCCTCGAGCTCTTTCTCCTGCGGGAGGAGGCTGGCAGGTCCACGTTCGCTTCGTTTGTCTGCAGGCCCAGGACCCGCAAGTCACGCCGGAGCCACCCCCGAAGTGGGTTCTGACTCCAACCACAAAGATGACGTCTGCTGTGGTTTTTACACAGTGTGGCTCGTTCTTTCCCGAATGGCTGTCTTAGGGACCGTCGCCTTCCCAGGGCCAAGGACTGGAATGGAGGAAAGAGCGTTTCTTTTGAAGTTGTCTGTTGGTCCCGAGGTTCCTGGTGCGGATAGTTAACTGTGTCCTGCTGGGGTGGGGGCCCTGGCCCGTCTTGGAGCAGCCAGGACGGGAAAGAGCTAGGTCACACTTGAATGGACATTTTCAGAGGGTGCATCTTCGGTTTTTGATTTTTCCCTTCTGTTTATTGACTTGAGAGAGGCTGCGTTGCGGTTGTTCCGCGAGTGGATGTCTTCCTTGGCTGTTTCCTGGACGTGCCCAGGCTGGGCGAGCAAACCCGCAACCTTGGTGTATCGGGGCGCTGCTCTAACCCACAGGGCCGGCCGGCCAGGGCAGAGGGTCCCTTTTCTGGGTGAGAGCGCCCCTTGCCCCCTTGGTTCGATGTACATGCACCCACTTGCTTCCCCTGGGCCCTCGCCTGGCAGGTGATGCTGCAAAGGCTGGGAGGCTGGATGGCGCCTGGTGAGCTGGAGGGACAGCGGGTGACAAGAGAGGGGAAGTGAGTTGAGACAGGGATACGTGTTCCCTGAAGTCTCTAAAGACTTGGGGTTCCATGTGCAGCATAAACGGGCTAGTGACATCGGCGTGGGGAAGGAAGGGCCCTACCCCAGTGGCCGCAGGGTGCATGCACCCTGGGGTCAGGGAGTCCAGGGGCTTGGAACAGGCTTGTGGGGACGTGGGGTCAAACACAGACTCAGTGACGAGCAAACTGCACCTGTGCCACGCAGCCCACCTGGTGCCACGCACGGCCCCACAGACCCCAGCCTGTGTCCCACTGCCCAGAGACGTATCAGTTACAGTTCCTCACTGCACAGGGTGTGACGGGGCCTGGACATGCAGAGAGTCCGGGGTCCCCAGAGCCAGGCTGGCATGGTGGTGTGACCCCCTGGTGGGAGAAGTTGGTGCCAGGGCCAGCTTGGAGGGCAGTGACCCGCACGATCACATGGCCAGAAACTCAGAAAGGCCTCACGCCTGGTTTAGCACCCTGATGCCAGGGGTGAAATTCCTAATAACAGCTCCTGCAGTCCTGTAGCTGATCCTGCCAGTGTGACGATCAGGGGGCTGGAAACCAGGCGACCTGTTTCTGCATCGGGGACAGCCCTCTGCCTGCTTTTCTCCAGGGTGGTGCGCACAGATGGAGGGGTCCCTGACGCCAACTGTGGTGCAGGACGGGCTCTTAAAGAGGCCAGAACTATCTCCCTTGCCCAGTTACCTGCTCTGGGGACCCTCCAGGACCATTTGGGCCTCGCCTGGCCGCAGCACCCTGATTTATTTATTTCCGGGTTATATATTGTGAATTGAATTGCACATCTCACTCATGGACGCTCCAGGGGCTGGGTGTGTTCTGCACAGCCTTGCAGCCCCCCCTCCCCAATTAGTATTCGTCAAACGAATTATACGTACGTATAGATAAAACAAAAATCATTTTGCCTTTAGTATATGTTGCCATACCCTCGTAGCGCTGGGATAAATATTGCCTCTTTAAACATGATCTGATCATCACGCATCTGATTCATTAGATTCTGCGCTGCAGGAGGGCAGAGGCCTGCAACTCGACGGGCACGTGGTCGGACCTCGGGAGGCTTCCGGATGCTCCATCTCCCGCCGCGGACCCCACCCCAAGGCCTCCCCGAGCGCGCTGGGCGCGGTGGGGCGGGGCCCGGACTACGCTTCCCAGCGCCCCCCGCGCGCCAGGGGCGGGGCGGGGGCGGGTCCAAGGCGGCCTGGGGGCGGGGCCGGCTACAAAGCCCGGGGGCGGGCGCCCCGGCGCAGAGTTCCCGCAGCGCCGGCAGGAGCGCGGCGCAGTTCAGCGCGGCGTGCGCGGCTCGAGCGGCCCGCGAGTGGACGGGCCCGAAGGCGTCGCTGCTGCCCGGCTCGCCCCCGGCTGCCGCCCATGAGCGCATCCCCGCGCGGCGCGGGTCCGTAGGCCGCGGGGCGCCCCCCATGCTGCTGCAGCCCGCGCCGTGCGCCCCGAGCGTGGGCTTCCCGCGGCCCCCGGCCGCCCCCGGCGCCATGCACGGCTCGCAGAAGGACACCACGTTCACCAAGATCTTCGTGGGCGGCCTGCCGTACCACACCACCGACGCCTCGCTCAGGAAGTACTTCGAGGGCTTCGGGGACATCGAGGAGGCCGTGGTCATCACCGACCGCCAGACGGGCAAGTCCCGTGGCTACGGCTTCGTAAGTGGCCCCGCGGCCGGGCGCGCACCCCTCCCGCCCTTCATCTTGGCCCGGGGCGCCGAGGCAACGGGCGGGCGCCCGAGGCGCCTTCTGCCGGCGGCGGCACCTGCTGCCCCCTCCCGGCCCTGGGCCGGGCGGTTCGCGTCCCGGCCGAGCGCGCCTCCCCGCCCCCAGCTGGGTCAGCCCGCGCGACCCCACGCCGGGTTTCAAAGGGAGGTCCGCTGCGTCCAATGGGAACTTGGAAGTTTGTGGAGAGGGCTCGGGGTCAGGCGGCTGCTCTCACCACTTTCTGGCGCAACCAGTTTGGGAGGAGCGGAGGCTTCGCCCGGAGCCCGTCGGCGCCCCCCCGCCCCGCATTTTCCGCCCGCCGCCGCTGTCGCCACTAACGAACGAACATCGGTTTAAGTCAAGAGCGGCCTGAACAGTCTCGTTCTAACTAGAGTTCCCAGACCTCTCCCGGGAGGAAATTCAGGGGACCCTCTCCCCCCGGGGGTGTTTCTGCCCTTGAAGACAGGGCTTCCCCGCACTTGAACTTGGAGGGAGCATCCTGGGGGCGGCCCGGTGGGCGGCCCGGGCCGCGGCCGGGCGGAGGGGTGGGAGCGGCGCGGGGCGCGCAGCCCACCGGTGCGTCTGCTCTCCAGGTGACCATGGCCGACCGCGCGGCGGCAGAGAGAGCCTGTAAGGACCCGAACCCCAACATCGACGGCCGCAAGGCCAACGTGAACCTGGCCTACCTGGGGGCCAAGCCTCGGAGCCTTCATTCGGGTGAGAAGCCGGTTCCTTCCCTGGCTGCTGCTCTGTGTCGGTGTCTGTCTGGTGGGACCCCCTGCTTCCGCCCCCGCCCGAGGAGTAGCCCTGGGGGTCCTGTGCTTGTGTGGCCACTACTGGGCTGTCACTCCCCCACTTGGGAGCTCAACCCCCCTTCATCTTAGCTGCGGGTGCCAGTGGGCCAGCTTGGGGGGTATGTCACCCCATTGTCAGCTGTCCTCACGGGAGGGAGGTGGCCAGTCTCCAGGACCTGGAGTGGGGAGGACAAAAGCCTAAAGGCACCTGTCTCCTAGGCCCCTTGGCCTGCGTGGCTGGAGGCTTTGGGTTTCTCGTGGGGGCGGCCTGAGGAGGGAGAGGAAGCATGCTATCCCTGTTGGTTAGACTGCAGCCGTGTGGTTCTGCTTCCCTGACGGGTCTGTCATTGCAGGGTTTGCCATCGGTGTGCAGCAGCTGCACCCCACCTTGATCCAGCGGACGTATGGGTGAGTGGCGCGGCTGGCTGAGGGCCGGTGGGGGGCTCCTGGGTCTCCCGGGGGGTGTGCCCACTTCACCCCAGGGTTGCCAGCTCCATTGCCTTGGTTGTGCCATGCGGTGTCCAGAGAACACTTTCTCCCATTTCTGAGAAGCATGGTTACGTCTCGGGGGCAGGGTGGGGCGGGGTGGAGAACTGATAGCAGGCGGACTGCATTTCTCCTCCCCAGCCGCGGCCGTTCAGCAGAAGTGTGAGGGGCGGGCTCTGGAGCCTGCAGCCTGGGTTCAAACGCTGGCTCCCTGGTGGCTAGTTGTGTGACCTAGCAGCTGACACAGGTGTGTCTGCCTCTGTTTCCTCGCATACAAAGCGGGCACAGGCCTTGGGTAGTAAGTGAACCCTTAGGGACAGGCGAGCTGGGCCCTTTCAGGGGGCCCCTCCGACCTGCTCTGGTGCCCAGCAGATGGTGGCAGCAGGTCCTGCCAGCCAGAGCTGACATTTGTGAAAGCCGGAGCAGGTGAGCCGGGATCGGGGCCAGATGTCCCAGCCTGCGCCGGCCAGCCTCTGGGCCTTTTGTCTGACTCGCTGTGGGGCAGCATGTCCCACCCTCCTTCCAGAAAAGGCCCCCGTCCCTTGCCTTAAAGAAAAACATCTAATAGGGGTCAGCAGCTGCTTGGGGAAGGACACGGAGACTTCAGGGGCACAAAGGAGCCGGCCATGCGGTCTGACTCCCAGCCCTGTGATTGATGTAACCCGTGCACCCTGGTGCGAGGAGCTGGTTGGGGGTGTTTCTTGTGGGGAGGGGGGAGACAGGCAGCCCCTTTTAGAGCAGCAGCACTTAAGTGTCAGGGACTAGTCCTGGGCACAGTTTGGGGAGTGTCCTCGCTCACTGGGTGGGCGGTGTGGACCAAGGACCAGAGTGGGGGTAATGCCAGGCTCTGGTGGGCTATCTGGGCGGGTCAGCCAGAGGACCGGGGAACTGCTTCATGCCCACGACGCAGGGGTGCCCACCTGGTGGCTTCCGCATGGATCGCATGTGTGGCACAGGCAGGGATACCTGCCTCCCATCTGCCCTCCTGGGCCGGGGCAGGTGATTCTGGGTTTCCTTCTCGCCAGGGTTCTGCCTCAGACCTGCCTGCAGCTGTCTTGAAAGGGGTTTGGGACACCCCGGTCCTGCCTTCACCCCAGGTTGTTCCTCTCTGGGGTTCAGGTTACAGAAGGAGGATTTTCCTCATTTTCATAGCCTGGCTGCGTTCTTCGGGGGCTGGGCCAGCTGCCCAAAGGTCAGGGTGGGAGCCTCCAGCACAGCCCTGTATAAAATGCCCCATTACCTTCCCTGAGCCTCCCCATCAGAGCCGCCTTTGCCACCCTGGTAACTGTCGCGCTCGGTCTCTGGCGCCTGCAGACCCCAGCTCACATTGGACTCTGTCACTTACCAGCTGGGTCCATCTTGGCAGGTGACATCTTCCTGGGCCTCCAGTTTCATCATCGACAGTGGTGGCACGTGGGGCCGGAGGCCTCTGCACCTGCCACACCCCTCCTGTCCGCAGACCAGCCGCTGAGGTCGGGGTGGACGTGGCTGTGCTCATAAATGGGGAAACAGGCAAAGGAAGGTTAACTGCCTGCCCAGTGTAACTGGGGTGATAGGGTTAAATGGGGAAACAGGCAAAGGAAGGCTAACTACCTGCCCAGTGGAACTGGGGTGATAGGGTTAAATGGGGAAACAGGCAAAGGAAGGCTAACTACCTGCCCAGTGGAACTGGGGTGATGGGATTTGAATCCAGCTGGACTGGCTCCAAAACCCAGACTCAGCCACTGCTCTGGGCGGGTGGGTACAGGGACACTCCAGTCTCCGTCCTTGGGGTCCCCAGAGCGTCACCCAAGTGAAGGTAGTTGGGGGTCAGTCACGGATTTTATTGCTGTGTGTTCCCCGCTCCAGGCGACAGTGTCTTGTAACTGAACCTGCTGGCTGGCCATTTGATCCCCAAGACGGGGACGAGGCCTCCGGCTGCCTCGTGGGTTGCCAAGGGGTAGGGACGCACACAGGGACACAGGGTCAGAGGGACCGTCCAGCAGCCAGTGGACTGAGCCTCTCAGGATCCCTCTAAGCCCTGCTGAGGTCCTGGCTTGGGTGGGGCCCCTGGGTGCGCCGCGGCGGGGTTGGCCAGCCCGGTGGCCTGGGTCAGCTGTCTTCCCCCAGTGCCCGCCTGCCCGGCCCAACTCTGGCCGTCAGCGTCCCTTTTGTCTTTGCAAACAATCGGGCTTGGGACCGTGGCCCGGCCTGACTCAGAGGTCAGTTTTGTCAACCCGGGAGGGCTGGCAGCGGGGCCAGGTCTGTTCTGTCCTGTCCTGTTGTTGGCACTGTGGGAGCCAGAGCCCAGCCCACAGTGCCCTTGGTAAACCCGTTAACCCCCTCCTGCCGGGCTCATCCTCCCTGCACTCTGGCTCCCAGCACAGGCCCAGACAGCTCCCAGGGTCCCACAGCCCTGCCCAGGGCAAGGCCCCGGGGTTCCTCACCTGGCCGGGTCCTCAACGCCAGTGGGGAGGGGTCACCAGAGAACTCTGCCCTTGGGACTTTTTGCTGGATCCTCCCCCACACGGTCTTTCTTTATTCAAGTTGACGATGGGACACTCGGGGCCGTCATGTGGGGCTGAGGCCGGGCTTTGGTGAAGACGTTGTTGGCAGGTGCCAGGGGCTCCCAGGGAGGAGGCAGTGTGGCTGCGGACACCGGTGGGGTGTCCCTGTGCTGGGTGGGGGCAGTCAGCAGGCAGGAGTGACGGTCGGAGCGGGTTGAGAGGGGCGGGCCCAGGCAGACCATGGGTCCTGGCCTGGAAGGGGCCTGTCCGTGTCAAGGGTGCCCTCAGGGCCCCTCCTGGGGTGGATTTTGAAGGTCCAGCTGCTTCTCTGGGCACAGCTGCCCCACCTCATTCCTAGGGGTTATGCTTGGACTCCACACCCGTCTCCCTTGAGCCCTGCTGAGTGTCGGGCCTGTGGCCAGGCCCTGGGGTTCCCAATGACGAGGTGGAGTCCAGGCTGCTTGGGGCTGTTGGAGCAAGGCCCTGGGGTCTGCCTGGGTCAGGGGCAGGCCCAGCCCTTTCTGGGCACCCCTGCCGATCTAGGCGGTGGGGACACCTTGCAGGGCTGACTGGGTGCCTGTGTGTAGAGCAGGTCGGTCGGCAGGCCCTGGGCGTGGGAAGGCTGAGATCTGTCAGTGAGAGGCACATGGCAGCCCTGTGACAGGGTCTGTCACTGCTGCTGCCCCTCACAGTGTGGGTGTGGGGCCTGAGTCGGGGGCTCCGGTGTCCTTGCTCCTCCCCGAGGCCCCAGGAAAGGCACGTTCCCCCTGCAGGGCGCTTAGCAGGGAGCCGGAATGTCACGGAGCCGAAATGTCACGGAGCCATCAGTGTGCGTGAGGGCCTGAGAGGGGTGACCGGTGCTGCGTCTGACCTAGCAGGGAGTTCCTCATGCACATGACTGTCACAGTGCACGGATGATGCATGTAGGTGACGGGGTGTCAGGCTTCCATACTAGGATGCATCAAAAAGTAGCGAAATGCCACCAAGCCTGGAGCCTGGTTGGTGGCCATGTGCATGTGGCTCTTGGTTTTAGTAATGCTCCAGGTTCTAAGCCGTAATCGCCAGGGGACCTCACTGTCCTATTTTGCGACTCCTTGGGCACCTGTGGCTATTTCCTGACGTGAAGTACATAAAGGTGGGGAGGAGAGGCACAGGCCTGAGGGGCACAGCAGGAAGTGAGGTCAGAGACTGGGTGCTGGGAGAGGTGGTGCCCTCCCCTGCTGTGGGGCATCACGTGGCCTGTTTTTACTTTCAGGGTGTCTGGGGTGATCGGCACTTCCTGTTTGTCACTTGCTGGAGCGAGGCGGGGGTGGGTGGCCCGCGCACACCTGCTGTTTGTCCCCGTCTGTCTCAGCAGAAACCAGCCTCCGCCAGGTTCTGGGGTTCCTCTCCAAGACACACTCTGCCCCCGGCCCCTCTGGCCCCGGCAGGAGGCCCTTCTCGGGTTGGGGAGCCCCAGACCCGGGGAGGCCAGACCACAGGCGATGCAGATGCAGGCGTCTGGCACCACAGTCGCGTCCTCGAGTTCAGGGCGGGGAGTAGGCCTGCGGGTGGGCCGGCCCCTTCGTGCCACCGCGGGTGGGGAGTGCAGAGGCCTTTCGACTTGCCTGTCCCACCCCTTGTTCCCATGACGTCCTTGCTGAACCTCAGTTTCCCACCTGCCAAGAGGGTGTGACCAGCACTCTGCAGAGTGCCAGGGGCCAGCCGATCGTCCTCCCAACCCTCCCACTTGGCGCAGGAAGGAGGCTGGGCACCCATTCCCTCAGTTCGGCCAGCACAGGGGCCTTGCGTGCGCCGGGCTCGGGGCACCGTGGGCTGAAGGAGGCCCAGTCCTGCCTTGCAGTCAGAACAGAAACAGGGCGTTCTGCAGTGGAGTGGGCCTGGGGGACACGCGGAACAGGGCTCCTTGTGTCTCCAGTGGCAAGGGTGCCGTGCGGGACGGGAGTGGTTGGCAGAGGAGGAGGTGGGAGGTGGTGTGGCGCCCAGCTGGGTGGCCCCAGCCCACTAGGGCCGTGGGCCCCGGGGAGCACGTGGAGTTCACTGGGACGTGGCACCAGCTCACTTGCGTCTTTAAAGTGCCCTCGGGCTGCTGGCCTGGGCTACCCGAGTGGGACCTGCCAGGGGACCAAGTGATAGTCTGGGCTCAAGGCCTTGGTGGCCCCCCTGTGCTAGGGTGAGAAAGGAGAATGCTGAGCACTTTTTAAGGAATGTGCCACAGCAGGAGGAATTCCAGAAGATTCCTAAGCTTTGGGCCTGAGAAAGTGGAAGGTCCGGTCGGTCTTGGTGGCCTGGGGAGGCTGCTGCGGGTGCACGTCTGGGGAGGAGCAGGTCCCCCCCTGGGGGGGGTCTCCCCTGCTCACAGTGCCACCCCTCCCAGCCGCCCGTGGTCGCCCCCGCCCCCAGGAGGCTCCAGCAAGGTGGGCAGGAACCTCCAGAGAGCAGAAAAAGTGAAACCAGCCCGTCTGCCGTCTTTAGTTTTACTTTTGGGGGTAGCTTTGCCATCGGAACTGCACCCTCTGGGCTGCCGTCCTCCACTGGTTCTGCCCTCGGTGCGGGGACCGGGCTGCCCTGGGCCGTTGTCCACATCCCTTGCCTGCCCAGGAATTCGGGGACCTTGCTCAGAGCCCAGACAGGTGCCGTCCAAGGGGCCTTCGAGGACCCCTCCGGGGCGCTGTCGGCTCCGTGGCACCCTTCGTTTCCAGGGCGGAAGGACTGGGCAGGCAGGCAGAGCCAGGACGTGAACCCCGGCTCCTCGCCCCCAGGCCCTGGTCTGCGATGGGCTGGGTGCTCCTGGTTGCGAGCTACGAACTCCACGTGTGCATGGAGCCCGGCCCTCGCTGTCAGCACCGGCGCTGGGCGCTCCCTCTGCCGCTGGGGCCCCGAAGCGGCTCAGGGTGGGCTCAGCCTGAGCCGACGTTTCTCTGGGGCTGTCCAGCCGTTCCCGCCTAGCCGACTCCGGCGCCCCACAACCCTCGAGTGCCGGCTGGGGCCGGGCGGCAGTGCGGGGCAGGGAGGCCCAGCTCGGAGTGGTGGGCCGGCGGGGGTGGAAGCATGGAGCACCCGGTGCGTGGAGTGGGCTGGCTTCAGGGGACGGAGCAAGGGCAGGGAGTCCCTGAGCGGCAGACCCAAGTGTGGCATAGCCAGGCTCGGGCCCTTTCCAGAGGCCTCAGGACCAGGCGTGTGGAGCTGGGTGGCGCCCTGACCTTTCTGGGAGCAGGCAAGGTGTCAGGGAACCCCCTGGGCACAAGCACCCCACTCCCTGGTACCAGGGAGCTGGCATGTCTGCCTGTGTCCATGTGCAGCCTGTGGAGGGGGTGCTGCCCACAGACAGCGCTGCGGTGGTTTCCTTCCTCGCCCAGGAGCCCACAGTAGGTGTCTGCCCCAGGTGCGCCCACGTGCACCGCTGCGTCCCCCACCGGCTGCCTTCCCGAGTGGGCGTCTGTGGCCCGGGGCGGTGAGAAGCCCTTGCACTTGCCCTTGGCTCCATGGTCTACGGCACGCCCTCCACTTTGGGGCGGTGCTGGGGAATTCTCTGAGAATTGTAGGGTGCTGGCAGCACCCCTGGCCACCACCCACGGAGGGGGCAGATGCTGCTTTGCCACGCCCTGCTGGGGGCCTCTGAGCCCCCGTTCCCGTCTCTCAGAAATGGGGTGGCGACAGCACCTATTTTAAAGCTGCAGAAAGCTCTGGTGTGGGCAGGAACCTGTCGTTTGGGAAGCCCAGGCCCGTGGGCTGTGACGAGGGCAGGAGGCCCTTGTCCGGGCGGCCGTGAGGATCTGGTGGCGGGGGGCTGTCAGCTGCAGGGTCCCTGAGCCTACAGGCTTCAGCCGGCAAGGATCCAGGTGTTTAGCAGCTACATCGGGGTGGGAGGTGGAGCCAGTCCTGCTCAGGTTGGGGAAGGTCTGGGCTCAGCGCCTCCACGACCTGAAGCTCAGGAGTGTTCCCAGGTCCCAGAAGCTGGGTGTGGATTCCCGGGGTTTGGTGCGCTGACGATGCCGATGGCTGCCGGTGGGCGCTGCCTCATGACACGTTTTGTCCTGTCTCTGCTCCTTTCGTGGGCGGCCTCTGAAGGGGGCATGTACCCGAGCTGCTGTGTTAGGTGGTGGGGCAGAGCCCACTCCTTCAGCCGCCCACATGAGACCTAGTGGCGGAGACAGGCCCCGGAGCTCCAGCTCTGTGCAGTTGCCCCTTCCTGCAGGAAGCTTCCCCTGAACACTCCTGGGAATCCCAGGTCTGGGTCGTGGGTTGGTGCGTGTGTGTCCCCCGCAACAGGCCAGGGTTATACGGTCTACTGAGCACATGTCCTGGCCCAGAGCAAACCCTCAGCCGTGAGAAGGCTGCCTGTTAGCTCCGGAGGCTGAGGTGGGATTCGAACCCAGACCCAGCGCCGTTTAAGGCTCTCGTTCCCACGGGAGAGGCCCGGCCAGCAGCGGTTGTGAACAGATGGGGAAGCAGCCATCGGGGCCCCGAGCCAGGGCCTCCTGATGAAAACTGCGGAAGGCCGCCCACGGGGGTGCGGGGGAGCTGCCGGTGTGGGTGTGCTGCCATGGCAGCTGCTGGGGTGCTGCTCCCCGGGAGCGCAGCCCCCCCGCACAGCGCGAGGTGAGCCCCAGACTCTCACCCCGCGGGTGTCTGCTGCCCGGTCCCTGGGCCTCCCCTCCCCCTGCCCGCAGCCCCCGGCTGGATGTGCCCCTCACACATGTTTCTCATCGCTGGGATCATCGGTCCGGCTGAGTCCTGCAGTGCTGTCCTCGCGGCCCGGACATCCCACAGCCTGGTCGTCCTCCGCTCTGGATGGGCACTGGGCGTTGGGATTCCCACCCTTCATCCCTCGTGCACATGCGAGTCCTTGCCCTCCCAGGGGGTCAGCCCAGGGGAACCCTGCGCGCTTTCCGTCATCAGAACAGAATGCCACGGAAAGCTGCTGTCAGTCGCCTGCGGACCCGTGCCGTTCAGTCTCACCTGTCCTCGGCTTGTGCGTACGAACCCGTCTGTCTTTCTAGCACAAACAGTGGCACCGCTTGGCATGAGTGTCTCAGTCCTGCATAACCAGCATCCGTCCTGCCGTCTGGGGCTCCCTGCTGGCGGTGTGGTCAGGGAGAGGCCTGGGCCGAGCGTGGGCCTCCTTGTCCCCTGCCGCGAGCGGTGTGGGCTGCCCCGTCCCCTGCGCATGAGGCCCAGGTGTCCGTTTTCCACCCACGCTGTGGCTGCTACGGGATGTGCTGAGCACATCTCTGTGTTCCGGAGGGAAGGCTGCTCTGGGGTGCCGGGGGCCTGCCCAGGGGACAGGGTGCGCGTTTTTGGTGGCCCACCCATTGCCCAGTCGCTCTACGGACAGCTGCCCCCGTTTCTGCCGCTGCTGGTGGACAAGAGCCCCCAAGAACGTTTTCCTTTTTCAGAGCATCTTCTCTGGCGCAAGGCAGGGCCCTGCCTTACAGGTGCAGGAGGAAGTTGGGCTCCCTTCCTGTGTAACTCATGCTGGTGTGAGAGAGGAGGTGATGCCGCTGGCCATGGTGTCACCCCATGAGGTCCCTTCATGCGCAGTGGGCCATGAGGCCCAGAGAGGCTCAGGCAGTTGCCCAGGGCAGCCCAGCGGCTTGTGGGCAGATGCTGATACTGCCTTCCTGAACCTCAGCTTCCCATTTGCGACGTGCAGGAATTGATCCCCCCACTGGAGTGCGTGCACTGGCCAGGCACATTGGCCTGCGGGGTGGGACCAGTGTGGCAGTTAAGAGGGTCTGGGAGCCCTGGCTCGGGGCACAGTGGATAAGGCACCGGCCTGTGAACCCAGCGGTTGCTGGTTCAATTCCCAGCCGAACCATGGTCAGGTTGCAAGCCAGGTCTCCAGCCAGATCTGTAGCTGGAGGCAGGTGAAAGGCAACCACATGTTGATGTCTCTCCCTCTCTCTCTCTGTCTCTCCCCCTTCCCGTCTCTCTAGAAATAATAAATAATACCTTTAAAAAAAGGGGAGGTGGGGAGTCTCATCCCCTCCTTTCCATGGCCACTGGGTCTTGGGCCAGCTCCTGAGGGCGGTTTCTCTGTGGCCCAGCCAGCTGATGGCGGGAGGGCCAGCCCAAGGGGAGGCCCTGCCGGTCACCGAGTGTCGGTGTCCACAGCTGCTGCGCTGTGGGCCTCCCTCCCTCCTGAGGCCTCAGTGTCCCTGCCCCCCATCGGCATCGCTCAGCTGCACCCCCGTGCCCACTCCCTGGGCGCCGCCGGCCCCGCTGTCGGTGAACGGCGTGAGCGTCTCGGGGAGCCCAGTGCTTGAGTGGGGAGACAGATGTGGGAAACCGGCAAACTTAGGGTGCCCTTCAGTGGGCGGCAGACGTTGGGAAGATGAGCGGGGAGTGTGAGGCCAGGGTGGCCTTGGTGGGCCTGCAGCCTGGGCAGCTCGCGGGAGCTGCACCCTGAAGGGCACCCACTGGCCTTGCTGCCTCCTGCCGCTGACTTGAGAGTCTGTCGTTTTCAGACGTGAGCGCCGGGTCACATCAGTGGTCTTGGGGTGCAGGCGCGGGACGGGTGCCCGGGAAGGGCCCGCTGAGGAGAGGACGTTGTGTGCGACCGTGCCCAGGCCCTAGGGACCTGGAGAAGGGACCGGACCCCAGCAGCACCATGTTGCCTGCCCCTCAGTCCCCTCTGTTTGGCTTCACAGGTTGACCCCCCACTACATCTACCCACAAGCCATTGTGCAGCCCAGCGTGGTGATCCCGGCTGCGCCCGTCCCCTCTCTGTCCTCACCCTACGTCGAGTACACGCCAGCCACCCCAGCCTACGCCCAGTACCCGCCGGCCACCTACGACCAGTACCCGTACGCCGCCTCGCCCGCCTCGCCCGCCAGCTTCGTGGGCTACAGCTACCCGGCCGCCGTGGCCCCCGGCCTCCCAGCCGCAGCCCCCGCGGGCGCCACGCTCGTGCAGTACCAGCCCCCACAGCTGCAGCCCGACCGGATGCAGTGAGGCCGCGCCCCTCGCGCCCCTCACCCGCACACCCACCCGGCGAGCGGCCTGCGGCGCTTGGGGTGCCCGGAACCCCCGCTGCACCCCGGACGGCCCAGAAACCGCTTCGTGTACACCCAGGCCCGCACCCTTGAGGGCTGTGAGAGGGGGAAGGAGCCAGAGCCCTAGAAGGGCGCCGCCCGCCTCCCCGTCCCCTGCGCCCTCCCCACCCCCCACCCCGGCCCCACCCTGCAGAAACTGTCCTGCTCAGAGGTGCCTTAGCTCCAGGGAAACCTGACGAGTGACGTGAACTGACTGTTGCCACTCCACCTGCACAAGCTGTGAACGAACGCGGGGGAAGGTGCGTGGGAGCCCCGCCTCCTGGAATTCTCGTTCCGGGGATGGCCCTGGGGGTGGCTTCCGCCAGACCCCGAGGCTGCAGTGCGCAGGGCCACCAGCCACAGCCGAGTCCCTGGCCCACGACGTGCTGCAGCCTTTTTCCTTACCGTCATTGTTTTGCTATGAAGATGATTCAGAATTTCAGTTTATTTTTTCAGTGGAGGCGCCGGCCCCCGAGAAACCAGAACCTGTTTTTGACTTTGAGACTTTTGTCTGTGGCTGCGCCCAAGGGGACGGGGACAGTGTTTCTGTTTGAGAAATGTCTCTTGAGCACCGGGAGCCCCCAGAGGGTGGACGTCCGTGGACTGGAGGTCTCCCAGCGACTGTAAGTTCGTGGCCCGAAGCACGTCCCACCCTGCGGGCTGCGGGGACGGGGCAGTGGAGCCTGGTGGGCGGTGCTGGCTCAGGGCAGGACGCAGCGTCCCCACCCTCTGTCCTCAGTGTCCCTGCCGCACACACCGACAAGGGGGCTCCCTGGGGCGGGGGAGGCAAGCATTCCAACACAGGTGGGGCTCCTGGAGGAGGCGGGTGGGGTGAGAGGGCAGCCTGGCCGAGGGGACTTGGGGAGGGCAGGGTGTTGGGGGGCGCTGGGGGTAACCCTTCAGACCTACCTCAGGGAAGGGGAGGCCTCGGGGCCGCCTGACGCAGGCTGGCGCTTTGCGGCTCGCCTGGTGGTCGAGGCCCAGGAAATACAGGTAGCTAATGTTATAATAATATTTTTATTAGAATGTTCAGATTATAAAAATAAAACTTGTTTTCTTTAAAGAAAAAGTTGGTCTGTAATTTTTCCCCCAACGCAGGCACCAAAGATGCCCCCTGCCCTCCCTCCCAGTTCCCATGAGCAGCCAGGGCCACACGTGAAGGAACCCCGCTGCGGTCCACCCAAAATCCCAGGGGAGAGCTGATGGGCTCAGGGCAGGTCACGTGCTCAAAGCAGGGTGCTGGGGTCAGGAGCCCGTGCTGTGATTGGTGCCTCCAGCAGGGCTCCCCAGGAGAAACGAGGGCTGCTGAGGGAAAGGGGTGGCCATGCCGCTTCTGGGGGGGTGCTAGCAGCCAGGGGGGGTGCCAGATCACAGAGTTAAGAAGGGGGAGGCCACACTGAGGGACCCCAACCTGGGGAGAGACCCAGTGTCTCCCAGAACTCAGCCCTGGGGAAATCATGAGGGCCTCAGAGAGGGGGTGTGAAAGCTGGAGAAGACATTAACTCCTTTTTTCAATGGCTTATTCATTTATTCTAGGAAATGAGTGCCAGATCACTGGGGACAGTTATCAAACAGTCATAAGGGAGACAACAGACGTGCAAAGGGGTAATCTCCAACACTGGTGACACTGAAGGAAATAGCACAGGGTCAGGATGACTGTTGCAGGCAGCGGGAACAGCAGGTGAAAAGGTCCTGGGGTTGGTGCATGGACCCAGGAGACCCGGGTGGCTGCAGAAGCAACAGTGCAGGGAAGGAGGTAGGAGGGGTACTGGGGAGACAGCCGAGACCCAGAGGACAGTTTTGGGAGCAGCATGGGGAGGGATAGCCATACACAGATGCCATGGGTAAGCTCAGGCCAAGTGACTGACTATCAGTGGGAAGTCCCCTGAGCCTGGGATGGGAGGAGGATGCAGCTGGGAAAGGGGCACAGAAGGCAGCTGGGCTATGTAGGGCCTGGGTCTCCCGATGATCTATGGGAATGGGGTGGGCACTCCTGGGGAGGAGGTCAGTCTGAGCAAAGGCTCAGGGGTCCTGAGTATGACCTACTTGGGGTCAGCCGCTCTTCAGGCACCAGGCTTGGGCCCTACAACATGCAACCTGTCCCCTGTCTCCCTCCCTCACCTTTTATACAGTGGCCCTAACATCCGTGTACCCCATCGTCCTCAAAGGAAAAGCCAAAGTTGGCCCTGTGGTCCATGCGCCCTGGCCTGTGGCCTCCCACCCATACCTGGCACAACTCACCCCAGGGCCTTGGCATGTGCTGTTGAAGTCTTGTTTCTCCATATCTAGTGCTGGGCTGGGCACAGCAGGAAAACCGGCCTAAAAACATTCTGACCTTGATTCAGTCAATGTTGAATGGACATCAGAGATTTTCTAGGAGAGGACACGAGTGGGCGTTTGGGGACCATCCACTCATTTCAGAGTGTGCTGGGGCAGATCTGAGTTGAGAGAGGCTGGGGCCCTGTGGCGAGAGGGGACAGAGACCAGGGTCACTGCAGTGTCCACGGGACGAGGCAGAAGGACCCCCGGAGACAAGACAGCAGCGCAGAGCTGAGCGGCTGGGTCTGATCCCACTAACACCTCCACGTGGTCAGCCCTCGCTTGAGGGAAGATGGCGTCATCCTGATGCGGGGTGGGGAGGTGGGTGGACCTGGGATCTTCCCTGAAGCTCTTCAGGGGTCCCCAAAGGGGCCTCCTCAGGCCTTCTCCGGTCCCTTTGAGATTTGTAAACCTCCCCTTTGAGGGGTCCAGGGCCCCCAGCCTCTGCCCAGGGAAGGGTCAAGCCAAGTGAGATCCTGAGAGTCAGGTTTCCTTTCCTAACCAGGGACCCCCACCTGCCCTTCCCGACCTGCCCACTCCTGCTGTCTGGGTCTCAGTTTGCAGGGCCAGGGAGGTCCTCACGGGGCTCCCTGCTCGGAAGAGACATTTGCTGCGGCTGATAAGCGTTTGGGGGCGGGGTGGGGACTGCGGGCGCTGCCAGGTTATCTCGAGGGCCACTTGCAGCCAGCCCATTTCCTGTCACTATCTTCTGGTGGCAGCCTCGGGGACATGCCTTAAGGCCTCAGAAAACATCTTTCAGGGGCCTGGACTTGAGGGCTCTGGAGGGTGGCGAACCCAGGCAAGAGCTTCCCAAGTCACCCTTTGTGCATGTGGCAGGCGGCCACTCATCCCTGCAGCAGTTGTTGTAGATGATGAGAATGGTCACAGGGACCACACCTGTGGCACTGCGCCCAGGTGTTTCAGGGGTGGCCTCCGTTACCCACCAGGGGAGCACTCTGGGTCCCCATTGACGTATGGGGAACTGAGGCTCCCAGGAAGCAGCCACCATTCCCCAATCCCCATGAGGGGCCCAGAGGGAAACCCAGCAGGAATTGGGGGCGGATGTGAGAAACCACCCTAATTCCAAGAAACCACCCGGGGCCCCCGCCAGGGATGAGGGAGGCGTGCATCAGTCATGCAGGGCCGCCCCCACGCCCCACCTGAGTGAGTCTCTCACCGCTGGAGTCCCTGAATCGTGAAAACTGACGTGTATTGAACGCTCTGTGGCTTTCTGTCTGTTCTTCCCCTGAAGGTGCCCAGAAACCCGTGGGGGGTCACAGATGGGAAAACTGAGGCTGGGAAACTCAGCCCCTTCCCCAGCCCAGCGTCAGGCCTGGGAGGGAGCCCAGGGTCCTGAATCTGGAGGCCACCCCGCCCCCTCCCAGTTCTCCACCACCTCCCTCACCCCAGAGCCATCTGGCCTTGCTCAGCCAAGCCTGTCCCTTCTCAGGCTGCTGAGTCACGCTTGTGTTCATCCCCCAGAGATGTCAACACCAATCCGGCAACCCCCTGGGGTTGGGGGCCATCCAGATACCGTGAAAATAGCAGAGCAGCTGCCCAGCGTGACCTGGGGTTGGGTGTCTGCTCCGGGCAGGTCGGGGGGTGGGCACCTGACCCTCCAGAGGCCTCCCGGGCCTCCTGCGGCGGCTGATAGGTGCCAGCTGTGCTTATCAGCACCACCTCCTGTCTGCTCTGCCCCAAACCTGTGTGCACATCGGGGCGCACAGCGGCCTGGAGAGCAAGGGTGGGGTGAGCCCCCCGAGGCCGGCCCACCGGACGGCTGAGCCGGCCGCGTCAGAGACAGCGCGGAGCTCCTGGGGGCCTCCTGCCGGCTCCCCTGCCCCCTGGGCCTGCAGTGGGGACATTTTTAAAGAAGTTAAATATAAAGCGTTCCCCCCCCCCCAATTATAAAGTGAACACTGTTGGGAAACAAATTTCAAAATAAAGGAACTGTGTTAAAATAATCTCCATATGCGTATGAACGCGGTAGGAAGGAACTAGACCAGACCAGTTTTACTTTCAGCGAAGTTTTATATCACCCGCAGCTGAGCCTTAGAAGAGGTTCCGCGTGTGTGCGGTGGCACAGAAGCGGGGACACAGTCCAAGTACAGACAGGGTGGGGTGCGTCTGCACCTGTCACTTTATTGACCTCGGTCTTCCGAGTGTCTCCTCTGAACCTGAGCTGGGCAGGGTGCAGAGGCTGTTCATTTTGGTTCCTTTGAATCCTCACCTGAGAACAAGCTTAGTGATGTTGGAGGACAAAAAAGGGAGGGAAGGAGAGAAGGGGAGAAGCGTCAGCAATGTGAGAGGGAGGCATCAAGGGGCTGCCTCTCGGGCCCACCCTGACAAGCAGTCAAACCCGAAACCTAGGTAGGGGCCCTGAGCGGGAATCGAACCCTTGACTTTTTGGTTTGCGCGATGACACTCCAGGCAGCTGAGCCACACCAGCTGGGGCCCAGAGGCCGTCTGGCCTCCTGCGTCCTCTGAAAGGGACCTGGGGACGTGAGAATGTGAGACTGTGAGGGTCTCTGGCTCCGCATTGCCCTGGAACCGCCCTTCAAAGCACCTGGTAGGCTTGGCCTTCCCAGTGCGTTCACCTGCCTCCCGTCCGGGCCCCTGGGGCGCAGGGGCATGTCAGACTGTCCTTATCCTTGACGGTAGCCTGCCGTGGTGCCCACTGCTGGACACCTAGCAGGGGGACTTACAATACTTGCTGAACGTAGGAATCCTAAAGAATTTAAATGAGGTCTTCCCAGCTAAGAAGTCACCTGAGGTGGCAGGGGCTGCGGCTTCATGAGGGAACACGCTGGAGGAGAGGATGGTGCCCGGGTCACAGGCTGGCCACCCAGCGAGGAGCCGACCTGGGAAAGGCCCACGGGAGCCCCAGCCCGGTGAGAGGAGGGGGCCACCCAGACTTGACGTGAGAAGAACGAGCCGAAGTGGGCGACCCCCGTCTCCTTCTGAGATCCTCAGAGTTGCTTGTGGGAGCGTGGGGTGGGGTACCTCCCACCGGGCTTTTCTCGGGCAGCTGGCCCTCCTCCAAGGGCACGGAGCTCGACTTTGACCATATTCGTCCCAGAGCCGAGTGGTCACCCCGTGGGGCTGTAGTATAAATACCGGTTTATTTACTCTGCGTCCCTGTCTGTTGGTGCACAAGTTTGGAAACTCGGCCCCAGGGGCACAGGCCAATCCTGGGGGGGCTGGGCTGGGCTGGGCAGGGGTTTCCTGGAGGCTCTTGGTCACATTTCTGGGACCACCTGACTCAACACCCCACCTCCAGAAAGCTGAACAAGGCAGATGCTCTGTCAAGCCAGCGATGTTCAGCCGCATGAGCCAACTGTGCCCAACTAACCATTTACAAGTCAGTCAAGAGTCTTTTTCCGCCAGCGACAGAAAACCCAAGTCCTTGGAAGTGGTGAACACGTGAAGTTACAGGGTCAGAGGGACTTCGCCGAGGTGGTCCAGGCCAGGGAGAGAAGGCTGGATGATCCAGGTGGGTTCCGTGTGGCCCCAGGAGCCCTCAAGAGCAGGAGGCGGACAGGCCGCAGAAAGGAAAGGTGGCGAGGTCCCGAGGGTGAGGGGCACCTGCCCCCCGTTGCTCCAGGGTCCCGTGGAAAACCGGGGAGGTGTGGGGCAGCCTCTGGGAGCGAGACCTGCCCCTGCTGTCAATCGCCAGGGACAGGAGGCCACAGTCCTGCGACCACAAGGAACCGAATTCAGCCCCGACCTGCATGAGCGCAGAAGCAGGTTCTCCCCGGGGCCTCCAGCGAGGATCGCAGCCCCCCAGGTTCCTGGCTTGCCGCCACCCCACAGGGAGACCCGTCTGGGTCCCGCTGCCTCTGGAGTTGGCAAGCGGCCACAGAAGCCCCGTCGCCAGGGCCAGGCCTCCCTCTCTGCCCAGGATCTGCTCTCTCAGAATAAAAGCTGGGGGCATTTGCATCACAAACGAGGCTCCGTCAGGCTGTCGGACGCCGCTGGCCAGCCTGCTGCTGCCTTCGGGTGACTTGAGGACACAAGCCAGTATTCCGCTGCCCCACAGGCTGCCCCTCCCTCAGCTGCTGAACGGCCCTCCTTGGGGTCCCTGCCTGGTAGGTTCCCAGCCTGCTTGGCGTCCTCCTGACCCAGGCAGGAGCGGCCTGGAAGAACAGTAACGATGTGGCCCATGAACTCAAGGGGGGCTCCCTGGATGGGGGCTGGGAGGCCCAGTGCTGACATTCTGTCTTCGGCTCTCACAGCCCGCTGTGCGGAGGAGGAAACTGAGGCCAGAGGATGAGGGGCATGCTTACGGCCACTCAGCGGACCCCCAGCAGGGCTGGGACTAGGACCCATGTCATTCTGCCCTAGAAACAGTGCTGGGAACATGGGTCACCCGCCCTGGGTGCGGGGTGAGCTCCAGCCTTTCTCCCCTGCGTGGTCGGGGTCGGGGGTGAGCTGCTCCTCCTCCTAGACTGAGCCCTGTGAGGCCGGGGCGCCGCCTGTGCCCGTCGGGGTTCAGGCATGGGGCAGGTGCTCCGTGTTTCTGGAGTAAATAATCCAGTAAATCAATACACGCCCCTTTTTGGAGCCTGCGTTGTGCTTTCTACCACAGACAGGGGTGGGTCGTGTCTCGCTCCGGGTCCCCAGGGCTGATCCTGTGGCCTGGCCCCACCGTAGGGGGCTGGAAATTTCCCTGAGGTTCAGCCCTGTCCCGGGCTGGCTGGGGCCTGCGATCCCCGCGTGGGTAGGCATCTGGGGCTCCCGCTAGGCCAGTCCGGCACGTAAGGAGACCTCTGTCTAGCTGTCTAGCTGTCTAGCTGCCCATCGCCCTCAGGCTGGGCTTCTGGGAACTCCTTCCTGCTCCAGACCCCGTGCTCTCGCTGCCGTCCGGCCCGGACATCTCCCAGCGGCTCTTGTAGGGCAGGTTGCCTTCCTTCCTGTACGTCTGGCTTCGTCACCCCTCCTTAGAGGTGCCTCGTGGCTGCCCTGTCTGCTGGAGCCCGGAGAGTCTCCTCCCCATGCCGCCTATCTCTGAGCACCCAGCGTGCCCTACCGTTGCTTTTTGTTTGTTTTCTTGGGATTTGCCTGCGCCCCGTTTAGAACAAAAGAGGGGGAAAGATGCACACGCAGATATGGGGCAACATGGAATGAGAAGGGAGAAAATGGAAAGAGAGTCAGCCAGACAGAGGGAGGGGAAGAGACTGACAGATGCAGGAATGGAAGAGAGTGTGTGAGAGAGAAACAAAGACTTAGGGGCAGAGGCACAAAGAGAAACTGAAAGAAAAACAGAAATGGGGTCACAGAGAGCCAGATGGGGAGGGGAGACGGAGGGGGACAGTAGGGAGAATGGGGGGGGGCAGGTGGGCCACACAGGAGGCAGGGGCACGGGGCTTCCTTCTGGGGTGACGGAAATGTCCGGAATTAGGTTGTGGTGATGCCGCACAGCTCTGCATACATTCAAGCCACTGATTTATACCGTTTAAAAGTTTGCATTTTAAAACATTTAAGAAGTTTGCAAACCGAATGCCTGACTGTTACTCTCTCACTCACAGAGGGCAGGACCAGGGGCCTCCCCAGGCTGTAGGAGACTAATAAGGGGACAAGATGACTGAGGGCCACCATGTGGGTCCCAGAACTGAAAAGGACACGAGGGAGAACATTCAATGGTTTAGTCCATGGCGTGGCCTCAAAGTGAATTTCTTAGCTCTGCTAATTGTGCAATTAGGTAAGATCGTAGGAGAAACGGCGTGAAGGAGGCATAGAAGTTCATACTATCTTTGCACATTTTCTGTATGTCTAGAATTATTTCAAAATAAGACATTCAAACAAACAGACAGACAAGGGAAACAAAGGACTAGAGAATAGCACTGCCTGGTGCCACCCTCCCCCTTTCTGCCAAAGGGGCTGCCGATGCCCCGGCAGGCAGGCAACAGTTCCAGGTAAGGCGCTGCCCGCTCACAGCCGGCCCAGACCCTGGGGCTGGCCTGCAGAAGCCACTGAAAATTCAGGGTGACACTTCTCATCGTTCACCTAAGGGGCTTCCCTCCACCTACGACTGTGCCCGGATGCACGATGCCTCCCAGGCACGGCAGCCCTTGCAAGCCAGCAGATTTGCAGGCTCATGCCGTCCTTCTTCTGCAGGCGGGAAAAACTTCCCAAGGTCCTGCTTTCCAATGAAAATGGCAAAGCAGCCATCCCACGCGAGCGCTGGGGTTGCTGCCTGTGGGTCCCAGCACGCAGGACATGCAGGGAGGGAAAAATGCTTGTTTCCATCTCCCCAGGACCCAGCCCTGCGCCGGGCGCAGAGCAGGTGGTCAGCTGGCCCCGGGTGCCTCCGAGGCCCTGACTCACAGCAGGTTCGCAGAGAACAGCTCTTTGCTGATGTCGTTAAGCGTTTCAAAGCACCGAAACCTTCTTTTTAAAAAGGAAAATACACAGAAAGCTTCAGAGAATCGAGAAACCCCTTACTGCCGCTAACCAGAATTGAACATGACCCAAAATGAAACATGAACATTCATCACTATTTTGTTTTTGCCTAAGGAATGAAATGTCACAAATACATCGAAATTCTCCTCAGAACCTGTCCTCTCAGAACCCACTCAGTGGGCGAGGGACCCTGCCCTGGTTTTTCCGACCTTGCGGCCCGGTTTAAAGTCTTGAGTGTGGACGGTCCCCAGCTGTGAGTGGTGCAGTGACAGTGTGTGGTTGCCGCTCAGCAGTCCCCGCCCCACCTCAGGCATCCACCCTCGTCACCCACGGGCACACAGCCTGGCGGCAGCACGGGACCCAAAAGGGCCCCCACACCAGATTTAATGCTCAGCTGTCTGTCTTGAAATTCTGAGTAACTCTTGATGAAGAGGCCTCACGTTTTCCTTCTGGCTATCCCCACCCCCATCACGCAGCTGGTCCAACCACGCAGCCCTGTGCCCCACCGTCCCAGGCCGTGACGCATCCTTGAAGAACACGCGGTTCTCATCAACCCATTCTGCAGGTGGGAAAACTGAGGCTCAGGGAGCTCCTGTCCCCTGAAACTACATGTAACACCCACTGTGAACCTGGACCAGCCCCCTTTCTATTAAAACCGAGGCACAGAGCCAAGGTCTGGGCCATCCCCACGCCGGGGAGCCAGCCCCACCCCCTGCCGGCACTGAATTCATTTCCCCATGTTGGCCTCTACCAGAAAGAACCAAGCCCGTGTTAATCAGAGCTCGGAGCCCACTTCCTCTCACCAAGCCGCTCTCACCCGCCACCTTCTATAATTAGACCCTGGCCTCGCCCTCCAGCTGGGTCTGGGCTCCTTCCGCCCTGGGGAGGGGTTTCCACACTGCTTCTCGAAGGCCCCAAGGAGCCTGCGGCTGTGGGTGTCAGGGTGCACAGAGCCTGAGGCCAGGAAGGGGCCCTCTCCAGCTCCTCCGGAGGGCGGGTCACCTCTGCGGCCCTGCAGGCGGACGAGAGCCGCTGCTTCAGACCTGGGAGAGGTCCCCGGTTTCATTTGTTTGTTCGTGGGCCGTGGGCATCCAGAGTGCCTTCTGGGGGCCAGACCCTGGTCTGAACTTTGGGGGACAAGGCCCCCGCCCCATGGAGCTGAGAAGGAAATGAACACATCAATAAACAAAAATAGAAAACAGGGTCATTTAAGAAAAAGCAAGGAGGACCCTAACTCAGGGAGCTGCACAGAGAGGGCTGGTGGAGTGGGGGCTCCTCCAGGAGCGTGGACAGAGGGGCCCCCGGAAAGGGGGTGCTCTGGACACACTCAGGTGAGTGGAAGGCAGGTGTGGTGGTGGTGGTTGGGGGGGTCTTTCATCGCTTTTCCCAGCTGCAAGCTCTCCCTCTCCCCTTCCTGCTCAGAGGTGCACCCAACATGACCAGCAGGGGACCAGGGTGGGTGCCACTGGAGAACCTTTCAAAGGAGGTGAATGTCCCGTGAGGATTTCCATTATCTGTCACACAGAAGAACACCCAGTCTTTTGAGCAAAAAGAGAGAGAGAGAGAGGTGAACCAATGCCCTATTACATGCTGATTAAGTTAGAAAACAATTATAAAATGATAAACCCCAGGGCGGGCAGGGATGCGGGGAAACCGGCCAATCACGTTCAGATTTTGAAGACCCGTCGGTCTGAACGAAGCGAGAGCCACGGAACCACACACGACCTCTGGCCCAGCATTTTGTTTCCAGGCAAAATGCTTTTATCCTTGTTCCGGGGGTCAGAACCATCCGTAGTGGTGCTATCCAAAAGTGGGAGGTGGATTAAAAACAAAAACAAAAAACAAAACAGAGAAACAAAACCCAGACGCTGGCGGATGGCCCACAGTTTTCGGTGCCCAACCGGCTTCAGCCCTTCAGGTTTCACAGCCGCTCTGCAAGGTCCCCCAGGAGGCAAGAGGCAGGACTGACATCTGAACTCAGGCTGCCCCCCTGAAACTTAGGGACCCCCATCCATGCTATGGCTCTGTGACATGAGGACAGAAGAGGTGACAGGCAGCTTCAGGGGGTGTCGTCTGTCATCAGGACCCAACCTGAAGATACACAAGGGCTACTTGCTGCTGCTTCCTGGTGGTAAACAGAAGCTCGCTGCCCGGCGGGCATGCCCTGGCCTGCGGTCCCGGAATCGGGGGGGTCCCCTGGCCCTGGAGACCTGCCGTGGAGCCCTGGCTTGGGGCGTGCAGGCCCCAGGAACAGTGCCAACACCCTGCACGCCGCCTTGGTGGGAGTGGGGCCGCGAGCTGGGGCCCAACACTGTGTCTCCCTCCGGGCAGCAGGGCTGGGGCCTCGTGGTTGGGGTGCTGGCAGGATTGAGGTCTTCAAGGGGGTGCTGACATTTTGGAGGTGTTCAGGGCCAGGAGCAGAGCTTGTAGATTCTCTGAAGGACCCCCCCTCCTGAGAAGGGGACAGGTGGGGACACAGCTCAGGGGCACACCTGAGGCTGGTGTGTTGATGTGCCACCCACATAGGGGACAGTGGCTCCTCTTCTTGGGGTCCCAGCTCCCCATCTCTAAGAGGTTAGAGCCCAGCAGGCAGCAAACCCCTGGCTACCACTGGCTCTCTGCTGTTTCATAGGTGGGCAATGGAGGCCCGGAGCTGCTCCAGGTCACAGAGCCCCCGGATTCAAACGCAGGTCTGTGTGACCCTGAGTCTCCCCTAGGGGCCCTGCCCTGCCCTCTGGACCAGTGCCCCAGGCCAGCTCCCAGGTTTGCTTCCCTGGCCGGCAGCCCTCCCTTTGTTCTGCTGTTACCGGCTGGGCTGGGGCAGGTGGTTTGCCCTGGTGCAGGGCGGGATTGCTGGGGGCCAGACACTGGTTGCTATTTGCTTTTCTCTCCACGGTTCCTTCCTGCCCTGGGTGGAGGTGGGCGTGGGGCCAGACATGCAGGTGGGAAGGCCTTAGCGAGAGCACCTGGCTGTCCACACCCCTCTGTCTAAGCTCCCATGGTTCCTGCAGCCCCTGGCTGGGCACCTGCAGCACGAGTGGCAAGTTGTTCTGGTCTGCCTGGTACTTGGGTTTCCTGGGAGGCAGGACTTTCATTGCTAAAAGCAGGCGAGTCCTGGGCACAACAGGGCAAGTTGGCCACTCATCCTGCAGGAGGCGGTGTGGCAGGGCAGTGGGTGGGATAGTGGGTGAAAGGGGACAGGTCAGTCGCCCCAAGGCCACTGAGCTGCTCCCCTGCAGGCCTGCGGCCCGGGGGTTCTGCACCTGGCCTGGCTGTGACATCAGGCAGCACTGAGTGAGGAATCCTGGTCCTATCCCCCTAGGAATGAGTCAAGCAAGTCCTTTCAGCTGTTGCCTCAGCGTACTCATCTGCAAAATGGGGATAAGATTCCATTCCCCTCATTGTGGTGCTGGGGAATCAGACAAAAAAGCAAATATGCAGCACGTAGCTGCATAGAATTGTAGGGTCTCCTCTCAAAACTCAGCTTCCCACCACCTGGGGAATAAAACCTAACCCCTCTCCACTGACCCTTGAAGTTCCTAGAGTCCGCTGCTGTGGTCTCTGACTGCATTGTTTACTCCCTTCTATTTACTTCTCTCCAGCCACGCTGGCCTCTGGCTAGACACAACCTGGACTTTCCCTGCCTCAGGGCCTTTGTACGTGCTGTTTCCGCTTCCTGCAGCACCATATCCCTCTTTCCTGGGACAGCATCCTTCTCATCTTTGGGCCTTAATTTAAAAGTATTTTGCCCAGAGAGGACTAACTGGAAGGCATATTTGTCTTCTTGAGGACAGGTTATTTATTAGCTGGTTCCGTCTGTTTGTTCCAGGGCCTTGGACAATGTCGGGCTCAGAGCAGAGCTCAGGACACATTAGCCAGCGGATGAATGAATGTTGGCCTGAGGAGGCCCCCGCTGGAGGAAGAGGCTAGAGTCTTAAATCCTTTTCTTTCTCCTAGCCTCAGTTTCCACATCTGTCAGCAGCGGTGAGAGGAGTGTTCCCTTCCTTGATGCTTTCGAAGCACAGATAAAGTGACAGAGACGGACGAATCCTTTCACCACAATAGTACGGGCGTCAGGGACTGGCGTCTCTGCGGATGGTGACCCCACTGTACCCTCCACCCCCATCCCCCGTGTGCTCAGGCCCCCTGTGTGTGGTGGTACTACGAGCTCTGCATTCAGACCAGGACACTGGGGCCCAGAGGGGCTATCCCCCTTGGTCACCCGGAGTGCGGCAGCTCCCGACCCTCTGCTGTCTCCGAGCGAGGTTGTCAGGTGGTCTGCCAGGAGGGGCCCAGCGGCTGGGGCTCCTGGGGTCGCAGGCCGCTGACCGTCACTTGCCCTCAGCCCCCGGGGGCGGCTTCTCTGCAGTGTGAACACTGTCAAGGCTCAAACCCTTCGCCTGCCAGGGTTTTTACAAGAGTCCGAGAACCATCGCACGATGCCAAACACCCTCTTAAAACAATACCTCTCACCCGTCCGTCCGAGCACCGCCACCTCTCCTCGGCCATATATAGGCAAAAGCCGGGGAATCCCTCGCCCACCCCTGGGCCGGGCTCCAAGGGAGGCCGCCACAGCCTCAGCCTGACCCCGGGATCTCCCGCCTCCAAATCCGCCCGCGTCCGGCCAAGGGGCCTGGTGAGGAGGCCAGGTGGGCGGGAGCGGGCCGCTGGCCCGGCGGCGGGGGCTCGGCCTGTGCAGGGCCTCCCGGTGCCCATCAGCTCTCAGCGAGGGGCCGGGCCAGCTCGGCTCTTACCAAATAAGGCCCGGGCCGCGGGGCCTGCGCTGGCTCAGGCCGCCGGCTCGGTAGCGAGCCCGCCCGTCACCGAGGCCTCCTGCTGCGCTGCCCTGCACACACTGAGCCACTCGCCCTGCAAAGTGTGTCCCGGGGCTCCGAGGACGGCCCAGCGTTCTGGGAAACAGCGGGATGGAGCCCGCCTGCTGGGCCGGAGCCCCTCTCCCAGAATGAGGGGCCCAAGGCAAAATGAAACAGGGCACCTCTTGTTCGAAACGTATTAAGACTTTGAAGACGGCAGCCACAGAGCATTAAAGGACCTTCTGGGCACGTGAGGACCTTCTGAGCAGGAGGAGCCTTGGTGGGTGCCCAGGCCTGTCCCCGCCCCTGCCCTGCAGCCTGGGTGCGCAGCCCCGGCCAGGCCCACCGGGCCCTTCAGCCCAGCAGGGCGGTGGGATCAGCAGGCAGAGACAGTGAAGTCTATAAAGTTACTTCCCCCAAACTTAAAAGCAGCCACATGTCAGGACATGCAGACCCTATAAAACATGCTTTCCCAGGCACTCTATTTAAGCCCAGGGTGAGGTTCGTTCCCACGGACCAGAGGCCGGCGCGTTTGCATAGCTCCTGTTTTTAGTTAGGTTGGCAGGACGCTGTGGGTGAGGCCATCTGCGAGCGGGACCCCCGCTGGGTGGCCCAACGGGTGGCCTGGGCAGGGCCAGGAGCCCTGGAGGGGCGGGGGAGGGGGGTGGACGTCCTGAGAGCCCCGGACACTCTCTGTGCACGCGAAAAGGAGGCTGTCCTCAGGGCACCCCTGCCAGGGACTTGGAGTTCCCTGATGGCTGTCCGCTTTGGCACTAGCCCTAGGGATGCACTCTGCTGAAGAAGTATGTTCCCCTTCTCTCTGCAAAGTTGTCTTTGGTCTCCAGTCCCACCCACCCGGGCACTTGAATGTCCCCAGTGGCACGGTGGGGACTCCGGACGGGGGCTGGGCTTGGCTGGTTCACAGGGTCTGCCAGGGGCTGGCACAGAGAGACGAACAGCCAGCCTCCTGAGAAGGTGGAGAGAAGCCAGGACCGTCCCAGCCGCCGGGACCCGCCAGCGTGGGTCCCGTCCTTGCTGAGCCTGATCAGAGCCCGGGCTGTTCGGTCCCTCTGCACGTCACTGCCCTGGAAAGCCTGGAGGTTCACCTCCGTTTGCCTGGACCAGGGTGTCTTTTCTCCCACGGTCTGGGGGCGCCCCCTCATCGTCCTTGCTAAAACCATAAGCCTAACCCATTTTCTGCCTTTTGCAGTTCCTCCTTCTTTAAAGCGGAGAGAGAAGAAATACGTTCCCAGAGGCAACCGCCCCAGAGGCTTCCGGGTGGATGGACTTCAGCATTCTAAAGTGAGCTTCTCCTTTCCATTAATTAATCAGCCGAGATGTGTTTGGCACAGCTGCCTGCCAGAGCCGGTGGTAGAAGCCCAGAGACCTGAGGAAAATGAATGGAGGGGAATTCTGCCGGAGCGCTGCAAGGTCCCTGGTCTGTTTTACAGATGTGGACAGCGAGGCTCAGAGAGGTTGTGCAAAGTACCTGAAGCCACACAGCACGTGCATGACAGGCTACTGAAGGCAAGGATGCTGGCTGTGGAGGTCAGCCAGAACACACGGGACAATAGGTAGCCTTTGGTGTAGCTGGGTTCAAATCCTACCTCTGGGACCGTGGGTGGGACCTTCAAGTGTTGTATACTCTGCTACATGCCATGGTCTTCTGTAGCCTGTTCCCCATCTGTGTGACTCAACTGATTGGAGTGTCATCCCACACAATGAAAGGCCAGGGGTTCAATCCCCAGTCGGGGCACGTACTTAGGTTGCTAGTTCCACCTTCCATCCTGATCTGTGGTCTGGGTGAGTGCGGGAGGCAACCCGCCAATGCTCCTCTCTCACATCTACATTTCTCTCCCTCTTGCTCTAAAACCAATGAGAATAAAATGTGTTCAGGTGAGCACACACACACACACACACAAATGAGAAGGATAAGAGCACTGCTCATGTCTTCAGCCCCTCAACAAGTACTGACTGAGCACCTACTATGTGCCATGGGCCATTCTAGGCACTGGGATCCAGCCATGAAGCAAGCAGCTGCCGTGTATTGCGGTTAGGGGCCACCGGGACGCGTGACTGGCCCCGGCTTTCCACCCGGGCCAGCTATTGGGTGAACCACAGCAAGAAGGCTGCCCTGCAGGGGAACTTCTGCAAAATAGGCCCAGCTCCTCCGAGATAGTCTCTTTTATCCTCAACCAGCAAGCAGGGGAGGCCAGGCAGGGGCCTACGGGGAGCAGAGAGAGGATGGGGGCCAGAGGAGGAAGAAGGATCAGGGAGAGGAAGGAAGGAGGGGTCATCCCCATTGTCACCCTTCTCTGAAGAGGAAATGACCGTTGTCAGGCACTCCCTGGTTAGCCAGGCACTCTGCTCAGCTTTCCATTTATACTATGCTGTGGACTCTGAGAACCAAACATTGAGGCAGAGGCCCATTTCACAGATGAAGAAACTGAAGATCACAAACTGAAGCCATTTGTTCAAGACCTCACGCAGCTCAGGGAAATGGAACCTGGGTAGATCCCTTCCCAGCACTTTTCATCACAGAAGGGACCAGAGAGGAGAGAGACAGGGAGAAGAAAAGGAGACATGGCCGTGGCAGAGGAAAGGGCCCCCCGACAGGAGTTTCCTGACCCATCTCATCATCCTCTCCAGCTGTGCCTCCCCAGGAGCTCCTGCTCCCAGGTCTCGGGCTTGGCCCTGGTGTCTCCTGAGTAATAGCTGCTGCTCTTCCCTGAAGACAGTGCCCCCACCTTGGGGCTGGATTCTTTCCCCAGGCAGGGACCTGGCATCTCTGGCAATCCGGAGGGGCTATTTTTAAACCTCGCAGCTGGTTTTGATCGTGGCTGCTGCTATGTGCGCGTGGGAACTGTGGGTCTGTTCTGCCAACACTCGGAACGAATGTTGCAAATGAGCAGGGATGGTGCTGAGCCAAGTGGAGGCTCGGGGGAAGGACGGCAGCGGCTAGGGCTCTGTCCCCACCTGGGCCCTGGAAAGGGAAGGGAGGCAGCCAAGCCAGAGCCAAGCAGGAGCTCCCAGGTTGGGAGACAGCAGGGCTTAGGCACGTTCCCCAGAAGGTGGAGAATGAAGTCTGGGAGGGAAGAGGAGGAATTTCAGCAGCTCTGGGCTCTGTCATAAGCACTTTTCTTCTGGGAGGTGACAGTATGTAGGGATTGAGAGCATGGATTCCGCAGCCAAACAAACCTGCTTTTCAGTCCTGACTCTGCCTTTAACAGTTGCCCGGCCTGCATGTATCAGTGAGCTACTGCTGTGTAACAAATCACCCCCAACCCTAGTTGCTTACAGCAACATGATTCAGTGAGTCAACAATTTAGCCTGAATCATCAGTTGGATGGTTCTTCTGGACTGAGCTGGGGTCCCCCGTGCATTTTGATTTTGATTATCTACTGGGTAAGCTAGAGGTTCTGTTTTTGGAAAATGACTATCACCTAGAGTGATGGTAACTGCTGGGTGACATGCCTTTCCCCCTCTGGCGGGTTTGGTCTCCTGATGGAGGCAGGAGTCTGAGGGGTGGGGCAGGGGGGAGTGGGCAGAAGCGTGCAAGGCTGTTTGAGGTTTAGGCTGAGTGGACACAGCACCACTCCCAGTGATTCTGCTGGCCAAAGCCAGTCACCAGATTTGAGAGCTGGGGAAATACAAGAGGCCTTTTGATGGCTGCAGCTGCAAGGTCACTTTGCCAAGAGTTTTGAGTACAGGGCAGAATGGAGAATTGGGTCTTCTTTCTTTTTTGGTCAGGGGACTGTTCTGGGTCCTTAGGTAGTTCCCTGAGCTTCAGTTTCCTCATCCGCCACGTGTGAATAACGTGGGTGTTATGACAACTAACCAAGCTGATGTGCATGAAGTCACTGGCCTGTGCAGAGCTCAAGACTGGAGCTGTCACAATCCCTCAGGGGGAAGGATTACTTCCTGCCCTTTCTCCACCACCTGTGTGAAATGTGCCCCAGACGCCTGTCCGGTCTCTGGGGAAACACCATCTAAAATGAGAACCTGCAACTGCAAGAAACACAGTGGAGCCAGGAGCTTTTTGGTAAATGTTTCTTCCACCTCCCTACTAAGTGTAGGAACCAAAGGGTTTAGCAGAGCTGAAGCTGATCAGGCGTCAGGACTCACCGACTACTGTCTGTCTGTCCTCCAGGACACAAAGGTGTCTTCAGTGTTTCATTTAATGACACCAAGCGCCTACTGTGTGCCTGGTGCCATGTTAGGTGTAGGGGGTACAGTGGTGGACAAAAGATAATACAATCCCTGTCCCCATGGAGACAACAATACACTACTTACACTCACACGTTTACATTCTTATACACACATTCTCTAGCACACCCAGTGCTCTAGCACGCCCATCTGTGCACACTTACACATGGCCCCACACTCACACGCACAGCTCTCCAGGTTTGGGATTTTCTGCCCTGGTTGGTTGGGGCCCTGCAGACTGAGAACTGTGCAGGCTGAGGGTCAGGAGACCCATTTGTGCCCAGCTCAGCCAGCAGGTGACGCTGAGACTGCTCCTCTCTGTTTCTGGGTGTCAGTCTCGTAACAACAAGGACAGCCATGACAGCCTGCATTTGTTGGGCGTGACAGATGTGCCCTTATGTTAGATTCAGAGCAAGGAAACTGAGGCTCAGAGAATTCAGTGACGTCCCCAGGCCTCTGTCCTCCCATCCCACTGGGCGTCTTTCCTCTGCCTCAGGGCCCTTGCACCTTCTGTTCCTTCTGCCTCTCCACTTTGCCAGCCAATGGCTGTTCATCCAGTGGGTCTCATTTCCACTCCTTCCAGAAGCCTTCTCTGACCTCCAGACTAGGCTGTACTCTCCTTTGGGGTATTTACTGTATAGATTTTCTCTCTGCGGCCGTAACGCAGCACCACCAGTGAAGTGACCTAAAACAACACCCATTTATTAGCTCACGGTGTCTCTGGGTCAGATGTGCAGAGGGCTCAGCCGGCTCTGGGCTCGGGGTGCACAAGGTCAAAGTCGAGGTGCTGGTTGTCTGCACTCCTTTCCAGAGGCCCCGGGGAGCCCTGCTCCCGCTCGCTGGGGCTGTTGGCAGAGTTCAGTGCCTCGGGTGGCCCCTCCGCGGCGGGCCAGCCTTCCGGTGGCATCCCCCTGCCTCTCTCGGTTCCCACTCCCACCTGTGCTTTCTCTTTCCTTCTTTTTTTCTTTTCGGTGAGGTGTAAGTAACGTCAAACATGATGCTTGCGTGGGCCCACCGGGATAACCCCGGGCCATCGCCTCCAGGTTAGTTGTTTAGACAGCTGGATTCTGGGACGTCGTGTCCGGCATGGCCACGGGAGTTAGTCACACTGGGTCACGTATTCGGAAAGTGGTGAGAGGTTTGGTCTTAAAGTTCCTACCAAGAGAAAAGCAAAAGCAAAAAATAAATAAAAGTTTTTAAAAAAATCAAACTTTTGCCCTGGCCGGTGGCTCAGTTAGTTGGTTGGGGCATCATCCATACACCAAACATGGTTGTGGGTTCGATTCCCAGTCAGGGCACATACCTAGGTCGGCGGTTTGATCCCCAGTTGGGGCATTTAGCAGAGGCAACTGGTCGGTGTTTCTCTCTCTCTCCCTTCCTCTCTCTCTAAAATCCATTAACAGCCTTGGGTGAGGACGTAAAATAAATAAGTAACCAAATAAATGGATGTTCGTAACAGTACCTAGTGACGGATGCCCAAATGAAGACAAATGTCAAACCAGGATGTTTGTACACCCGAAACTGCTATAATGTTATATGTCAGTTATAACCTTGATTGAAAAATCAGTCGAAAATGAATGATTTTCTCAATGTAAACTGAAATGTAAAATAAGGGATAGGAATTTGAAATTGAAAAAAAAAAAAAACAACCCTCTTACGTGTTCTCTTCAAAGTGGGTCATTCTCATTTGCCTAAATGTGTCTACTCACTTTTGAATTCCTCAGGAATTTCTTTATTCTGTTCCCTGCGTGACGCCACCGCTCTACAACGTTGTAATCCATGCACATAAAATTGTCACCTGTATTAACTGTCCCTAATGTCTAAATCAAGAAAAAAATATTAAAAAGTTGGCTACTTATTAAGCCTTAGCTCCCCTTTGCCAACGAACCAACTGTACTCAGAACTTCTGAGGCTCCTTCCCGTCACACACACTTAGGAAATTTGTCCTTCATATTCATGTGTGAGAGTCTTTGTTTCCTGTCCGTTTCCCTCCCAACACCCTCAGCTCCAACAACTGGGGTTGGAGGAGCGGAATATAAATTCCTGAACAAACAGCAGGACCAGGACTTGAACCTGCAGCCCTGAATCGTTTATTTATCAACAAGGGGCGGCGGTGGCCATGCGCCACGGCTTCCCCCCCAAACCCGAGCTTGTGTCCTCAACCTTGGCTGACCTTGGAGTCACCAGAAGGACTTTCGAAATCCTGATGGCTCGGCAGGGCCCAGACCAGTAGCCTCAGAATCTCTGAGCAGGCCGGGGCACCCGCATTTTAAGGCCCCCCAGGGGCCTCCAGGGCCGCATTGAGCGCACTCCGGCGGGGTCACAGAGAGATTGTCACCCGGAGCCCGGAGCCCGCTGGGCGGCAGCTCCCCGCAGCGGGTCCCACAGCCGCGGTGAAACGTGCACCCGCTCCCCCCACGGCCCGGCTGCCTTGCGGTCAGCGAGCCCCCTGCACCCCTGGGCCGCCCTCGTGAGTTCGGGGCTTGATGGACGACCAGCCGGCATCTGGCTGTTGGCGGACGTGCGCTGCTGTTGCTCCTCAGCCCCGCTCCGTGGTGGGTGGCAGTGGTCTCTCCGGGGTGACACACTGGGGGCAGAGAGGCAGGGAGGGCTGGGGGAGGAGGTGGGGTAGAGAGCTGGCCCCCTGGAGGAGCATGGCCCCGTGTCCCTTGCTCGGAAGTTGCTAGAGGGCTGCCTGGTCCTAGGTTGCACTTGGCCACTGTCAACCTGCTGGCACGTTACTTGGGCATTTTTCCCTCCGGGGTCTGGGCGGCTCACCCATGGGGCAGGCGATGAAACACTGGGTGGCGGGCCTGGCGGCTGGGGTGACCGGGGTCACGTGGGCTGTCTGGGGCAACGGGCTGGTGACACTGCTTCCAGGACACTTCCCCTCTGCCCTGGGCTTCGGGGCCAAGCTCCAGGGAAGAGGGAAAGAGGAGGTGGCTTGGAGGGGCCCGGGGTGAGGCCAGCAAGGCACTGCGGCGAATCTCACCCTTTGTGGAAGTACTCACAGCCCCTCTCTCGGTCCCAGGGTGAGGTCGTGGCCTCTTGGCCATGTCTTGCCTCTGGAAGGGGCGGCCCTGCTGGGACACGTGCCCAGAGCTGGGCCTGGCAAGTGGCTGTTTCTCTGAGGGCAGAGCAGGCCTGTCAGTGTCAGCCCCGGGCAAATCCGCACTGAGCTCTTTTCCTCCCCCAACGGCACCTCCTGGCTGGGTCCCTGGGCATTCAGTCCCCTTCTGGCTCCTGCCGGGTGAGGCTGTCAGGGGGGGTGGGGAGAATCGGGTTCTGCTCAGGACAGGAAAGAGGGGACCTGGCCACTCCCAGGCAACCCCGACAAAGATGAAGCATCGATGCGACAAACCAGCTCCCTGGATGGCTAACACAGCCCCTGGGCACACACACTGTGTTGTAACTGCAGGAACAGCTTGTCTTGTCCCCTGCTGGAGCTTGGCGGGGCCCCAGGAACGGGATGGACGGAGGGGGTGATGGAAAGCTACCCTACTAACACTTACGGAGCCACTTCGGGGACCGTCCTCAGCCTAGGAATGTGGCAGCTCGTTTAATCCCCAGCTCTGGGACCTCACTCAGCTCCTGTCGTACCCATTTTGTAGATAAGAAGACTGAGGCAGGAAGCGACCAGAGCAGTTAACAAGCCCAGGGCATCGAGATCTGGGGGGGGGCACTGATGCCAGACAGGGGCCCGGCTCTCTGTAGGCGTGGTGAGAGGGGTGCCAGGGGCCGCTGTAGAGGTCACGGGAGTGTTTTGGCTGCTTGTGAGGAACCGGAACTCTGGAAACCCCATGCTTATCTGCTCCCCACAAAAGCTGCAGCTAGGAAGCCCTCCTGGGCCATTATGGTTGGGTGGCCCTTCCTCACGTGTTCATTCATTCATTCACTCACTCATTCATTCATTCACTCACTCATTCATTTGTTCGGCCCATGTATTGAGGCCTCCTCGGTGCCAGGTTATGGGCCACGTGCACAGCCAGGTGAATAACCAGACAGGCCAAGGCCCCGTCCTGCGGGAAGCTTGGTAATACTTCCGCAAACACAAATTGTAAAGACTAAGGTAGGTGGCAGGGCTACACAGCCTCCTTTCAAACGTGGCAAACTCGACCGTGACTCAAACTGGGTGGAATACTGCTTTTGCCTCCATCAGCTGCGGGACCTCAGGGATAGGATGCCTCCATGCGCCCCCAGGCTCGTCCTCTGCTGGATGTAGGTGTTGGCAGTGGCCGGTCACAGAGCCAGGAAGTTGAGCCCGTGTCAGGCGGCATTAGTAGTGGGTGTGTGTGGCTGGGCTCTGCAGTGGGTCGCCATGTGCGGCAGGAGAACTTGGGCATGGCATGGGGCATCCTTGGTGGGGGGGGTGCCCATCTATTATGGGCGGAGTCTGGACACCCTGAGAACAGGGCGCGTGGTCTCAGGCGGCCACCACCTCCGTGAGGTGAGTTCATCCCGTGCCCTGCACTCCCACGCTCCCCTGCCACTTGCCAGCCCGAGGCCTCTGCGGTGTCACCCATGCTGGGGTTCTAAATGGGGGCCACCTGTTTCCCCTCCCCTGTGGGCCGCCATCTGAAGGCCCCCCACGTGTGGAGCCCGAGTCTGCAGGCCAAAGGCCTGTTCTCCTGTCCTCTGGCCATTGGCCAGAGGCCTCCCAGGACGTCCTGGGAAGGTACCCCTGTGCCAGGCTCTGTCCTGCAGTATGCTTTTGGGGCGTGCAGAAGGCTCAGAGTTCCCCCACGCTGCCTGGAGCAGAGCCGGTGTCCCCTTCCCCCGGGGTGGGAGCCGAAATTCTTCCAGGACCACAGGAAGTACCATTTCAGGCATCGTGACAAGTGCTGGCAGCTTGCTTGCTGGCTGTCGGTCACGGTCACGGTCACGGTCACGGTCACGGTCACGGTCACTGTCATGGCTTGGCTCATCTCCTATAGCTGCTGGGTGACAATTTGAGTTTTCCCAGAGTCACCTCCCCTCCTCCTTCCTGATAATGGCGTGGGCCACTCTGACCTCTAGACCATCCGCGTCTGCCCAGCTGGAAGTCGCTGGGGGAGGCTGGAGGGGCCAGGATTATTGGGCGAAGCTTCTGTTAGCAGTGGCCTCTCCTTTCACTCTTGGAAGGCAGAGGGGTCACCTGGGTAGTCACACAAGGCCGAGAATCCTGAAGGAGCCCACGTTTGGTTTCATGGTCTGCTGTCACTGTCTTGAAACTCTCTGCACTTCTTGACCCAGGGCCTGAATTTTCGTTTCTCACTGGGCCCTGCTTTTGGACAATGGTGATGTCCTGGCCTAAGGTTGTCCCTGTCGTGGGGCAGGTACTTGTTTTCCTCATTCGGGGACGCCTGTCTCCTTCTATGTGGTGTCCCTTGGACGTGGCCCCTTGACGCGGCTCCGCTGGGGACAGCGCATTCATTCTGCTTCAGGGTCCCCTCTGAGCTGCCTTCAAACTCCTCTCGGGGCTCTGCCACACCCCCTGTTTGCTCCTTCAGCTCCTCCCTGAAGTGCTGACCTTTCTCAGCGAGTCTGAGCCAGGACCTGTCTCACTATGGCATGTCATGGAGTCCTCGAGACACCCCTGTGAGGTGGAAATGGTGGTGAGCGCCCCTTTGCAGGTGGGGAGGTCAGTGCTGGGAGACAGAGTGGCAGCTGGCCAAGGCCACCCGGGCTGCAGGTGGCTGAGCCCAGGCTGTGGGCCCCAGATCCTTGCCAGAAGCCTCCCCGCCCACGGAGGTTGGGGGTCAGGGGAGAAGAGTGTGTCCTGTGCCCACATCCCCTGCCCAGCGCCTGCTCTGCCCTGGGGATGGCCTAAGTGTCCGAAGCGCTTGGGGTCTGTGGCTGCATCGCTGGGGTGGGGGTCGTGAACCCCAGGGTCCCTCGGTGGGGGCATGTGAGGTTAAAACCAGGAGCCAGCCTGGGCCCCTGCCTACACCCCCTCAGCGAATCTCCCAGGGACGGGAGAGCTGGGCCACGCCAGGCTTCCAGAGCGGCTTCTAAGCAAGCTTTTTAAAGCCACTTCTCGGGCTACAAAGAGGAAGAAGCCAACCAAGTGCCTGGCTGAAGCGTGAGACCCAAACGTCCTTGACCTTGGTCACTCACAGCGCTTTCCTGGGTTCCTGTCCAGGCCCCGGGGACCTCTCGTTGGAGCCTCTTACAGGGCAGAGGGGTGAAGCAGGCTTCTCCAGCTGCACATGCCCACTGGTGCCCAGGGCTCCGCACGGTGCTCATTCCCCCCCCCCCGCCCCCGAAGGTCTGGGGCCCTGGACGCTTCCAGCCAGCCTCCAGGTGGCTCAGATGTGGGTCCCAGAGAGAGAGGATGAGGAGGGGAGGGAGGGGAGGGCCCAGGTGGGGGACGAAGGGAGGAGGGCATGGTCCCCAGTGCAGAGAAGCCCAGCAGGTGATGCTATGTGGGCCCTAGGCCCCAATCCCAGCCCCATCACCGCTGGTGGCCCAGTGGCTCCTCTTGACGCAGGGTGGTTGCTGCTCCGTGGGGCGTGAGGAGAGGCCAGGGACCTGGGCCTGGCGGGGGCTCGGACCACGTGGGTTTTCCATGATGTGAAGTATGACCAAGTGTGGCTCTTTCCAGGGAGACCCCCCGACCGGGCCACCCCTCCTGCTGCTCTGCGGCTGCTCCCCAAGGAGGGGCAACCTGGCATCGGGCGATTCTTGCAACCAAACACAACGGAAAACACGTCGCAGCTGAGCTACCGGGGAGTGGATTTGGAGCGCAATGTCTGGGGAGGAAACCTTAGGTTCTGCCAGCTCCCTGGGGCTCCTCCTCACTGCAAAGGGGTGTCCTTGAACTCGGAGGAGCCGCAGAGGCGGCACGGACAGTCCCCCGAGCTCTTGCGCAGTCGGAAGGTAACGTTATCTGCCTCCTGACCCGGGCCCTTTGGCCGATCTGAGAAGCCCGCCGTGGAACACTGCCGGCTGCTGCGTCCTCGAATTCACCTTAGCATTTGCCTGCTGTCCTTGCCTGGCTCAGGACCCATCCGGTGCGTACGGCCTTTTGGTCCCACGGCTCCCTACTCCTCTGGGAAGCCACCGTTTCACCGCCATGCCTCGTTTTTGAGGTCTGGGCTGTTTTGGGGAGCACAGCTCAGGGGTTGGCGGAGACACCCTCCAGCCTGAGGCTGCCCGATGCTTTTCTCCTGGTGCCACCCGTGTCACGGGGCTTTGAAGAAAGACCACAGAGGTCACGCGCCCTTCTGTTCCCCTCCGGGGCTACGCGATCGCCACGTGGCATTATTTTTATTTATAAAGCCATTCTGGGAAAATATTAACACCGCGTCTATTTCCTGGGGGTCTTTACACAGGCTGAGCCCAAGCGTGGAGGGAGGGGGGCGCACCCACCTCTTGGAGCCTTGGCTGCCTCTGCTCCAAGGATCCCCCAGGTTAGTTCTGCGTGTGGGGCGAGGAGACCAGGGATGGGAGGGGTCAACAGGGGGTTGAACCCCGCCTGTAATATTTTCGTTTTACAGCCCATTCACCGTTTCTACTGAATAGTCGTTAAAAGTGTGACAAATCCCAGCTACCTGCAGGACACACAGGGAGGAGGCCCCGGTGAGGGTCATGACCCCTCGGCGCCCCAGGGTTTCCAGGGAGCGGAAGATAAAGGGGGGGCGGATGACGCAGCTCACATTCCTCAGGAAGGCAATCAGCCTGCAGGCCGGAGTGGCAGAAGTTCAAGGAGAGCTGGCAGGTCTCCCGGGGGCCTCTTACAACACCCAGGCCCAGGTCGGTGGAGGCTTTAAGGGTTAAGGCCTCCTTTTCCAGCTGACCAGGCCTGCAAGTCTCCCAGGAACAAAGAGGACACCTGGGGAGGACCCCCCAGGGCCAGCCCACACAATTGTGGTCCCTCTTCCCTTCCATATAAACACCTCCCACTCCCTCCCCACTGCCTCCTTCTCATTTGGTGATGAATAAAACCCGGGGAACTACAACCAGTGGCACGCAGCTGCCCCTGGCCTGTCGGAACCCCCTGTTTTCACCTCCAAAACGGAGGTTGTGCCCCAAACCCCGCCTTGCTTGCCCAGCCTCTGGCAGGAGCGAGTTAAGTGATGGAGCCTTGTTTTCTGTCCACCTGAAAGATGGGAACGTGATCTTTTGTGGCAAAAGGGTCTTTGCAGAGGTAATTGGGTTAAGGATCTCAAATGAAATTATCCTGGATTCGGGGGAGCCCCAAATCCAGTGACTGGAGGGGTGGGGAGGGGACACACCGCACAGAAGGAGGCCACGGGGAGACCGAGGCAGAACTGGAGTGACCCACAGCTCCGGAGGCCCGGGGCCACCAGAAGCTCGAAGAGGTAGGATCCCCCCACCCCACCCACCCGACACCTTCAGAGGGAGCCCGGCCAGGATGATGGACCAGGATGGCTTTGGACTTGTGGCCCGTAGACCTGTGAGAGAACGAGTTTCTGTTGCTTTAAGCCACCGAGTTTGTGATGTGTTGTCACAGCAGCCACTAGAAACTGCTGCAGACACCACACAGGCTGTGCTTAGGATTATTCCACCTGTGGTTTCAGCCAAAAGCCACAGCCTGTCTTGCCTGAGGGCGGTGAGTTCGGGTTGGGGCACCCCCCCCACACACACCGGGGGGCAGGGGGCCCATGCAGGCCTAGCACCTGTGGCCACCCTCGCCCCTCCACCGGGGCCACTCCCTGCAGGGTGTCCTGCCTCTCGCCTCGCCTCCCTTGCTACACCACGTTTGAGAAACCTCGGGAATCCTGCAACCTGACTTGGCCAACTTCCTGGCTGAAATCAGACCTGCTCACAACACTGAACCCCACCCCACCCCCAGCCTGACTTCCTGGAGGCCCTCCCTTCCCCACAGGCTCTTTGGAAAGACAGCTCCCTGTGGGGTGGACAGCTGAGCTGTGTGGGCCTGGAGAAGCTGTTTCTTCTGACTCCCAGACCCCACCTCCTGGGAACTTCCTCGAGGCCAGCAGGAGAAACCAGAGGGTGCAGAGGAACATTTAGCATCTTTTGGGGGGCATTGGGCTAAAAGCGAGTTTTGGGGGGAGTTGCCATGTGTTCCGGAATGGGACCAAGCCGGGCGCGAGTCTCCCTCCACCGCGAACCAGGTGCTGACCCACATGCCAGTTAGACTGCGCTCCAGCCTTCGCCGCAGAAGGGGGAGAAAGCGGGTCCCGCGGGCCCTGTACAACCACGGCTCTGGACAGGAGGGGTGTACAGGAGGGGCTCTGGACAGCTGTACAACCACAGCTCAGGCGCTGTGACCGCCCTGAGCGGCTGGTTAAATTGTCGCAGTTGCTGGGAGCACCTTTGGGGACGTGTGGGGGATGTCACCCAGACCGGGGGTGACACCGCACGGTGTCCCCGGGGTCAGAAACTGACATCTCTGCGCCCCGATGCCCATCACCAAATACTCGGCTTTATATTTTCAACGAGGTTTCCTGTGTCCCCCCACCCCCACCCCCACCCCCAGTCGGTGTTTCCCTCCCTGCTTGCTCTGGGGCTGGGCCGTGGCAGGCCTGTTGCTGGCACCGTGACTGCTCCCCATGGCTGTCCAGGCCAGGTGGGGACTTCCCCTCCTGCCTGGTCACAGTGAGGACGGAGCTCTGCTGCCCATGAGCAGGCGCCCTGAGCGCTCCAGCCAGGGCTCCCAGCTCTGGGGGCCGGGTGGGTCCTGCTCCCTGGGGAATCCCTTCCTCCAAGCCTTGCCCCCTGAGGGTTCCTGCACCCCAGCCTGTCCTTAATCTTGCAGACCCATTTCGAGAGTCACCCCTGATGACCCCGCTCAGCCCCTCTGGGGTTCCCCTGCATCTTCTCAGCCTCCCCACCACGAATTTGAACTTGACTTTGCTGTCTAGTTGACCATCGCTGGTATTTTCCAGAAAGCTGCTAAGTGATGTATCATTTAATTCCCGCGGTGTCCCTGCCAGATGGTGGTGTGAGCGTCACCGGCTCCGTTGCACGGGGGAGACCCAGGGCTCCGTGGACCTGGTACCAACAAATATTATTTACCCAGACAGGGCAGCCTGTGGGCCAGACTCTACTGACCTGAATGTTCATATAGGAAGGCTTCATGGGTGCATGGCTCTCCCCCGCCCCCACCAAATTTTTATTAGGTACAGTTTCCAGCATACAGGAAAGGTAACAGAATTTAGTACCATAAAAGTCCGTATGTCCTTTTAGCCTCCGTTCTGGACCCTCTGAGCTCCTCAAGAGCACACAGGCAGTGGCCCAGGGCAGGTGGCCGCGGGGTGCAGGGACAGCGTGCTCCTCGCAGGGGCCACATCTCTGGCACTTCTCCAGGACCCCCAGGGCGCCCTGCGCCCAGTGTGTTCACCCCGGGAACCCAGCCCGCACGTAGTGGGAGCTTAGTATGCATTTGGGGAATGAAAGAGCAGCAGCTGCCTCCCCTCTTCCTTTGGAAAATGCTCAGGCTTTGGATTTGCATGCATTTTGGCTGAGGACCCAGGCAACTGCCATTCAAATGGCAGGGAAATGGGAGAGGCAGGGAGGCGGGAGAGGCAGGACAGGGGCTGGTTGAGCAGGAGCCGCTTTCCTGCTAGCAGATGCCCGCCCCTGGGATCCCACCTGCCCCCCGGGCCGGCCGCCGGGACTCTCCCCAGACAATCGCCACCAGGAGCATTCCCGGGCTTCTCTCTCGGCAGCAGCCCCGGCCCACAGTCCCCTGGCTGGAGGATCTGAAGCTGCGGCCCAACGCTGACCTGGCCAGGCTGCCCCGACCTTGGCTATCAGTCCTGCAAAAATAGCCCTCGTCCAGCTATTCCGGGCCATGGAAACCCTTGGGGGACACACTGTTCCGAGGAGGAGGCGCAGAGTGGCTCATCCATGGGGGAGGGGGAGGCCCACGGCAAACCCAGCCGCAGGACCGCATCCTCCAGCCAACGGGAGCATTTCTCAAAACCGCCCGTTAGCAGCTCATATGTAAGGATGACAGGGCGCGTTCTCCTGCCCAAGCCTCCCCCGCCTCTCTGTGGGCCCATTTTGGTGGCCTGCAGAAGGCCTTAGGGCCTGGGGCCCTGGGGTGACTGGTTCCCTCCGCGGGGGAGGGGTGCTTGCTGACGATCTGAGCAGGCATCTCGCCGGTAAAACGGGGGTTCACGGTGGAGGTGCCCTGACCCAGCCTCGCCCTTCCCGGTTGAGAAGTTTCCTGTTTCAACTTCCAATCAACTCGGTCTCTCCCTGAAAGGAATCGTTCACAGAGACTAGAGGGACATTGATTATCCACAGGGGACGGTGGGGCGCCAGGGGCCTGTGACCACCAGGAAGGCTCAGCTGCGTTCCGTTTTGCACATTTCCCCTCCGGCCCTGCCCGCGTCCAGCAGCGGCTGCTGAGTGGCCTTCAAGAACCAGGAGGAATACTCAGGCTTGTCCACGCAGAAGCCAGTGGCCACTGTCACCATCCCGAGGTGGCCCTTGCAGCGTCCGGGGGTTCTCAGCTCAGGAGGCTGGTCGTGCAGAGACGTTGGCTTCTGCTTCCGGGGTTGCAGGCCTCTCTCCTGCTCACAGGCCTCACTGCTCCCAGCTGTAAAATGGGGCCCCGCGCCTCTCACAGGTGGGAGGTTCCCGGGGAGGGTTCAGGGCATAGGGGGGCGAATGCATCCTCCAGCTCACACCCCTCGCCTGGCATCCCCCCTGCCCACGGCTTATTTAGGCTGTTATATGTTATGTTGCTTCGGCCATGCTGCACCCGTAGCATTCTTCTCCTTTTCTTTCCTCCCTTTTCTCCTTCCCTTGTCTCCTCGGGTTGGCTTCTGGGGCACAAAGTGGCTTGACCGTGTTTTTGGCAGGCCTGGCTTCAAGGTCAAGCAGCCGGTTCAGGGTCAGGCGCAGCTTGAGGACAGACAGATGGGGCGGGGCAGCGGGGATCTCTGGGGGAGGGGCAGGGGCGGAGGATTCAGGGACCCCCACCTCCGCCTAGCCTGGACTCCCCTCCAGGCAGGGAGCCTCTTTGCATATGCAAAGGAGCTGCTCAGCCTCCCCAGGCCACCTGGGGTCCATTCCTACCACCTGCCCTACGCTGGAAGGGGGAGCTGCCGGCTATGGCCTGTGAGGGCATGAGGTAGGGACCACCCCACCCCCCAGTGCCAGGGCAGCAGAGGCGCCTGCATCCCCTGGGGTGGTGGAGAGAGGCCCTGCTGACTTTCCCTCCTTCCCAACCTCCTTTCACTTTCCTTCTCCCTCCCTCCCTTCCTTTCTACCCATCTCTCTCATTTCCCTCCTTCTCCCTCTCCCCTCGCCACCCGCTCCCTCATCCCCTTCTCTCCTGGGCACTCACAGTTGGCCAGGTGCCCCTGGGGGTCTGAAACGGGGCCCTTTAGCTCTTCTGGGAATCTTTGCAGGTGGGGCGGAGCGGGTGACAGGGACTCATGTTTCTGGGATGACCTCACTCTCCGTTTTCTTTAACAAATGAGCCAGGGCCCCGAAGATGGGGGTTGGGCCCCCCCCCCAGCAAGGTGCAGCCCTGATCCCGGCCCCACCCCAGGGGTTCTGGTGGGGTTAGTGTGGGTGCAGCCTGGACATGAGGAACGTTTTAAGTTCCCTGCAGAATTCTAATGGACAGGCCAACTCGAGGATCACTGCATTCACGGGTCTTTGCGAACTGGAATAATATTCAGCATCGTTTATGAAGCATCTTCTGCATCCTGGATGTTTGTTAGCGAACGTCACACATGGAGCTGCCTCCTGGGCCGGGCAGGTGACGGGACTGAAAGAAGCAGAGAGGCGTTAGGGGGAACCGTGCAGCGTGTGCTCTGTGGTCACTCCTAGGAGACCAGAGAAACAGGAGCTCTGAATTTCAACATGAAATGAGCTAGTTTCCAAACATCAACAACCAGTGCAGATTAAAGTGGGTGGGGTAGGGAGGACCAGTCATGGTCATGGGTTGGATGTAGTCTGAGGTCTTGGCTTCATGTCCATTATCTTTTTTCTCCCTGGTGTCCTTGGAGGTCAGCTAGTAACACTCTTTTTACAGAGGAGGAAACAGACTCAGAGAAGTGACGTGGTTGACTCCAGGTAGTAGGCAGTATAATGACCCTGGAAGATGTTCCCATTCTGATCGCTGTAACCTGTCTTAGGTCACATGGCAAGGGAAATTAAGATGGCAAAGGTCATTAAGGCTGCTAGTCAGGGCAGATAGGGAGATTATCCTGTGCCACCCAGGTGGGTCCAATGTCATCATACAACCCTTTAACTGTGGAAGAGGGAGGCAAAGAGTCAGTGTCAAAGCAGGAATTTTAAAACTGTACTAATTGATTTTAGAGAGAGGGAGAACAGAGAGCGAGACATTGGTTTTCCCTCCACTTGTGCCTGCACCACCTTCTTCCTGTATGTGTCCTGACTGGAGATCAAACCCTTCACCTCGGGGCATCAGAACTCACTGAGCTACCTGGCCAGAGCCCAAACTGGCCTTGCTTGACTTTGAAGACAGGAGAAGAGGCCACAAGCCAAGGAACGCAGGTGCCTCTGGATTCCAGGGAAGGCAAGAAAACAGATTCTTTCCTAGTGCCTCCAGAAGCCCTGCTGCTCAACTGACAGCCTGAGTCTGACTCACTGGATCCATTTTAGGCATCTGACTGCCGGGCCTGGAAGAAGGCAGCTGTGTGTTGTTTTAAGCTACTAATGTGTGGCCGCAGCCGTGGGCTTCCCTTGGGCCATGTGTGTGTGTGACCAGCTGTGGGGGTGGCGGCAGGGAAAGGGTCATTGGCTGTTCCCAGGTTGTACTTCTTGTGGAGAAAAGTTCTGAAAAGCAGCCACTTTTACCCTTTTACAGTCCATCTCAGATGGCTTTGACCTTGGCTTTCCCCTTCCCCTGAGCACCATGGATGCCTTGTGCCCGGCTCTATGCAGCGTTTTCCATGTGACCCTAAACTCCCTGCAGCCACAGGGGATCATCCCCCGCCTAAAACAGTGGTAGTAACAGTAGAAAAAATGTTCTCAGCACTTACTAGGTATGAGGGTCTGTGCCCAGCAGTTTTTCCTGTACTGTCTCATTTTGCAATCCCAAGGGCCCAAGAGGTGGCCTGTTACAGAGAGAGAAACTGAGGCATTGAGAGGTTCAGGAACCCACCTCCTGAAGGAGGAAATGAAGTTCAGAGGTGGTAACTAGTTTGGCATCCCCAACAAAAGGAGGTGGTCGCTGGAATCCAAGGCCAGGCGAAGGGTCCCCGCGCTTTCTGCCGTCATCAGATGAAACAATAATTCCAGATGTTTAATTCCCCTCAAACACAGCCTTCCTCATTGCCCCTGTGCTGAGCACACTGGGCAGGGGGGCGAGGTCAGGAAAAACTCAGAGTATCTTCCAGCGGGGACTGGTCACTGTGGTACGGGTCCAGGCACAGCTACCTTGCTTTGCGGGGAGGAATTTCCATTGTGAACGATGGATGATTTTCCCATGGATGTTAGATTCAGAAAGCCCCAGGCTGTGAGAGGTGCTCCTTGGAAATATTGCTCATTGTTAGGCGGTATTTCCATTTGGGGAAGAATTTAAATCCCCCATCCAGCCAATGAATAGCTTGAAAGAACGGTCTTGGATCTCAGAAAGCCTCAGGAGGGACGTGTGGAAGTAACACAGCGCCTTGTCCACGGTGCCACCAGCCAGGTCTAACGTTCTTTATCATGATTATCTGTTGCGTATTTCTCTAGATCATTACTAAGTGACATTGGTTCTCCACTTACCATACATAGCATTGTGAAGTTTTATTTTCAAATAAGTGCGTTTGATTTTTAAAAGTGAGTGGAAACTGAGCCCATATCTGTGCATGGTACCCAGAGGTGGTCCAGATCCCGAGGTGGGAAGGTAGGTAACTCAGCTGGGGGCAGTTTCTATAAGGGTAGCCTGGTCACCTGAGGGCAGGCACCACCGCCACCAGCTTGGCTTGGGGCCTGGGCGTTGGCGCTGGGGGGCATAGGCTCCATGCAGGGGACTCAAAGGACTTGGTGAAGCGCCTGGTTGCGCTGCCACCCGGGCTTGCCCACCTTGCCCTCCGGGAGGACTCGCTCCACCCCAGAACGGGGCTGCTATTTTTAGCAGGCACTCGCCCTGCACCACCTCCTACACTCTGACCAAATTTAGAAATCTCAGGAGGTTTTCGCACTTCCATGCCCCGGGTTGGAGCGATGAATGAAAAAGCTTCCCGTGCAGCCGGAGCCAACCCCAGCGTGAGTAGGGCTCTCCCTGCTGACTGGTGGGGAAGCCCAAGGTTTACCCCACAGCGAGAAGTGAGTTGCGGAAGCACGTGTGTAGTCTGGGACTTCTGCGAAATCTAAACAGCGCGACTCCTGCATGTTCGTCTGGGACCCCTTAGCTAGGAGCGGGGCGCGGGAGGGGCCTCCACAGGCTGCTAACAACGGGAATGCTGGGAAATGGGTGGCATGGGCAGGTGGTGGGGTGGGAGGCTGGAGGGGGTGAGTAACTGCCTTTACGCGAATCTTTATATTTACTGTTTAAAACAGATGTGTATGGCTCCTTTTAAAAAATTGATTTTTGGAGATAGGAAGGGAGGGAGAGAAAGAGAGAGAGAGAGAGAGAGGGAGAACTTGTTGTTCCACTTATTGATGCATTCATTGGTTAATTCTTGTATGTGCCCTGACTGGGGGGTGGAACCTGCACCCTTGAAGTATCTGGAGGATGCTAGGGCACGCTAACCAACGCGAGCAGGGCACAAGTGCGTGTAGCTTCCTAAGTTTGACATTTTGGGCGCTAAGAAGTTGGTGTCTGGCTGTTGAAAGGCCTCAAACCACATGCTCATATGGGATTCCATGGTTAACCGAGGGCTCATCACCCGCTCAGCACGGTGGACGCCTTACGCACCACCTCTTCCCTAACGCATCTCAGGTGGACCAGGGACAGGGGACACGATGCTGGCCGCTGTGGTCCACCGGGTGCTGATGCCACTCCCAGCGTCGGGGAGGGGCATAGCAAGCGGTGACCAATCAGAACCCGGCCACTGCTCCCTGCTCTGGACAACAGCGTGCTGACTCTACCAATAGCCCCGGGGAGGGGCGAGGCCAGGACAGGCCAATCAAAATACCGCTAGAGCTTTCCGCTCTGGGCAACGGAGTGCTGACCAGTTTCTGATTTTGATGCTGACTATGACGTTACAACGTTAATTCATACGCCTGAGTCTCGCGGCCTGATAACATGCAGGGTCAAGGCTGCCCTTTAGGAACCCCAAGTAATAGGAAGAAGAGATTATCAATATCTTTAGGGCAAGAACCACACTTTATCTCCTTTGGTTTCCCCTACATCTAGCAAGGACATTCAATTCATGCGTGTTGAAGAACTGGAGGAAATTGGAGTCCTGAAAGACAAGGGTTTTTTCTGTGGTCCCCTCGTGGTGTGGGGTAGGGACCGGGCACAGCTTTTATTTTACTCCAGATCTTACTCAAGAAAGAATAGATAACCTGAATAGCCCCATAGTTATGAAAAAAAATAATATTCACAGTGAAAAATTTCTTAACAAAGAAAACTCCAGACCAGATGGCTTCACTGGTAGATACTACCATTCAAGGAAGAAATCATCTTAATTCTATGCAAACTCTTCTAGAAACCTGAAGAGGAAGAAACTTTTCCCAACTTGTTTTGTGGGGCTAGCGCAGTCCTAAGCACCAACTGTACTACAAGGAAAGAAAATTGTAGACCAATATTGCTTGTAAACATAAATGAAAGAAACATCAATAAAATATTATCAAATCAAACCCAGAAAAATATAAATAGAATAGTACATTATGAACAAGTAACATTGATCCTGGAATGCAAGGCTAATTCAACATTAGAAAATTAATCTTTGTAATTCGGCAGATACAAAAAAAGAAAAAGGAAAGAAGTATATCATCATCTTAAGCATTTGACAAAATTTAACATCTAACCAGGATGAATTCTCAGCAAATATGTCCTCAACCTGACAAATGGCATGTGCAAAAAATCTACAGCTAATATGGTACTCACTGGCAAAAATGTCAATGCTTTTTCCTAAATTGGGAACAAGGCAAAGATGCTCTCTCTCACTGCTTCTACCCGAGGTCATACTGGAGGTCTTACTGGTACAACATGGCAAGAAAACCCAAATACAGACAACCTGGAGAGGGGAAAATAAAATTTTCATCTCTATTTGGAGATGGCATGATTGTTTCTATAGAAAACACCAAGGAACCTACAAGCTACCAGAATTGATTACATGTGAGCTTAGCAAGATCGCAGGATACAAGGTCAACCTATAAAACTCAACCATCTTTCTTTATACTAGCAATGAACAATAGGAAATCAAAAACTTAAAAAGTACAATTAACGGTCATAGGACACCCCCCCAAAAAAAAAAAAACATGAAAAACTTTGGTATAAATCTAACATCTGGGCAAGATCTGAATACTGAAAACTCTAAAGTAAGAAAACAAAGATGAAAGAAATCAAAGAAGACCTAAATAAGTTGAGAAATAAGCTATATTCACAGATTGGAAGACTCAGTATTGTTAAAATGTTTAATTCTCCCAAATTGATCTATAAATTCACCTCCCTTGCCAAATCTCATCAACATTTTCTTGTACAAGTCAACAAGTGTATTTTCAAGTTTATATAGGAAGGCAAGGAGTCTAGAATAACCAAAACAACTTTGGAAAAGAACAATGTGGGCGGACTCATCGTTTCTGATTTTGATGCTGACTGTAAGCCACAGAAATCAAGACAGTGTGATACTGAGGCAAGGCTGGCTCAGTGCAATGGAATGAAGTCCAGAAATAGATCCCCACATGTGGGGCCAATTTACTTTCAACACAGCTGCGGAGGGAATTAGATAGACAAAGCCATTTTTTTTTTTCACTAAATGGTGCTGGAACAATTGGTCATCCACATGTGAAAAAAAAAACAAAACACAAAAAACCTTGATCCACACCTTGCATCATAAATAAAATTTGACTCAAAATGGATCACAGACTTAAATGCAAAACATAAAGTCATAAAACTTCCAGTCGTATACCCAAGAGGAAAAATCCTTATGACCCTGAGTTATGCAAAGATGTCTTAAATACACACGAAAAAATGATTCAGCAAAGAAAAAAAAGCTCAATTACAGTCCATTAAAACTTTTTTAAAATCTGCTCTTTTAAAAACACTGTTTAAAAAAATGGAAAGAGAAGACAGCCTGGGAGAAAATATTTGCAAAACATCATCAAGTACTTGTCCAGAATCTATGAATAACTCTCAGACGGCCCGATTTAAACCATGGTTAGAAGATCTGATTAGGCATTTCACCAAAGAAGATATGCAGATGGCAAATTAAGTCCACGGAAGGATGTTCAAAGTCACTGGTTTCTAGTAAAATGGAAATGAAAACACAATGAGTTATCAGTACACACCCGATAGGACAGCTGAAAACAAGACAAACACCCTGGCAATGCCAAGCAGATCTGGCACTCAGACTTGGCAAGTGGGACCATGGAACGGTACATATGCTTTGGGAACAGGTTTGAAAGTCTTTTATAAAGTTAAACATACTTCCACCTTATGATCCCCAAATCTCACTTCAAGTGGAATAAAAATATATGCACATGTTTGCACAAAATCCATACATCGATGTTTATGACAGCTTTAGTCATAGACCTCCCAACGTGGGGACCACTCAACTGTCCTTGAACTTGTGCATGGATAAACAAGTTGTGGAATAGTCACACCATGGAATATTACTGTGCCTAAAATGAACCAGGGGTCTGCGGAATAGCAGGCTGGAATCTCAAAGAAGCTGTACTCAGATACTTAGTGCATGATCCTATCTACATGATTGTCTGGAAATGACACCTACAAGGACACAGAGAAGCCTGGGGTGATGGTACAATGGGATTTGGGGTGTTGGAGATGCTCCATGTCTTGATTGTGGTGATGGGTACATGACCATTCATTTGTCAAAACTCATAGAATATACACTTATAAGAGGGATTTTATTACATATGTTATACCTCAAAAAATGAAAAATGTTTAAGGGAAAAAAGATGTGCTGTTGGAAACTAGCACAAAGAAGAGTTGTAATATTCCCTTTGTTTAGATGAAATGTTGTGATTCGTAAACAACAAATTTCCATTTGCCCAACCTTGGAAGGCCCTACCTTCCTATGACTAATTTCTGATTCTTTATGGATTTTTTAAAAGAATTTTATTCATTAATTTTTTGAGAGAAGGGCAGGGAAGGTGGAAGAAAGGGAGACCTGGCTTGCAGCCTGGTTATTTGCCGTGGCTGGGAATTGAACCAGCGACCTTTGGGTTTGCAGGCCGGTGCCGATCCACTGTGCCACCAGCCAGGGCTTTCTTTATGGAATTTTTAAAGCACAAAATAAGAAAGTACAAGCAAGAATCTCCCTGTATCCATTCACCCATACATGCTGAGATTATCCTGTCACAATAAATGGTAGGAATGGGTCTGTGGTACCCAAAGTGGGGTGTCACCCTGACACAAGACACACAGGTTTACCAGTCAGGCAGGCACGTTTTGAACAGTTCATGCTCTCCCTGGCACATCAGCCCAAATACCTCCTTCCGACTCAGCAGATCCCGAATCTTCTCCCTGTCCCCTCCCCTGGTCACGGGTCACCCTCTGACACTGTGAAACAGCAGTGACATTTGTTTCTCATTCACCTGAGCATGCTATCTCGTGGAGGAGGCCTGGAAAATTCTACAACATGGGTCATGGGTCGCTCCGCACGGTTCTGCCTTCTTCCATCCCCACTGAAATGATGACTGGTGGGTGGGCCCCCAGAGGGAGAGGCTGAGTTACTCTTCTGGGTAGAACCACCCAGAAGGAGTGCCCCGGGCTGGCTGCTAAGAGCACCTCTAGTTTTCCCAGCGAACGTGATCACAGGGAGGGAACAGCCTGGAGAACACGTGGCTCCAGGAATAAAAACTGAAAAATGCTGATTCCCCGGTGCCACCCCCGAGATCCTAGCTCTGTGGGCCTGTGGGGTCCGGGAGTTTGTGTTTTTCACAAGATTCCTAGATGACCCCCAAGCCCAGAGAGAATTCTGAGTGACAGTTGTCTGGGGCCTTGAAAGAGCTGGAGTTTCCCCCAAGATGATGGAACCAGATGAAGGTCAGGTGTGTATAGGAGGAGGAACCCCGCTGGGCCAGGCAAACGGGGCGACCAGGTAACCAGTGTAGGGACAAGTGTACACCCAAGTGACAGGTGGCACTGCCCTGAGCAGGACCTAGGCTGCCACTGGAGCAGGAGGTCCCCCCAGAGGACGGTGTCACCTGTCGACAGCATGACCAATGGTAATTGATTTAAAGCAAAGTAATTCACTGTCAAGTACTCGATTTTCTGTTATTACTTCACTGGTTCTGATGGTTCAGGCCTGGGGACATAATTATAATGATCAGGGTGAGTCTTTTAATCAGTGACCTTTGGATTGATGTAGCCGCTGTCGTGCTCCATGAGCAGAAAATGACAGCAACATGCCTCTCAGCTCATTTGGTTGCTCCCAAGAGGGGCACTCCACCGTAAGTTTTCCTGGCTGTCTGTCCCCTGTGACTGGCTTTCAGTCACCTTGGCTCAATTCAGAGGTCTTCTTCCTGCCGTTTCGTCTCTACCAGGACAGTGGTATTCTATCTACAATTGCTGAGAAAAAAATAAGCATAGGTGTCTTCGGAAACCCTAAGTTGTGCATGCTACAAAAGACAGTGATTTCAAGGTAGAGGCTCGCCATGAGCCACGCCTTGGAAGTGACACCAACCTCCATAAACTAGGCGGCCCCTTAACATCTGTTTTCTCTGATACACCCAATTAAAAATGAACTACAATAAAAAGGTCATCAAAACATGGTTGACTCGTGAAGCCAAATGTCCTAAGGCTTTAACTGAACATGTTTAAGGACGAATAATGTAGGCCATTAATGACAGTCATAAAAGGTCAACGATGTCAGCGGCCCTGGCTGGGTAGTTCAGTGGGTTAAACCATCACCCTACGACACCAAGGTTTCAGGTTTGATCCCCGGTCAGGGCACGTACAGGAATCAACCAACCGATGCGGAAATAAGTGGATGAACACATCTCTCTCCCTCTAAAAATCAGAGAATAAAAAGCCTTTACAAAAGATTATCAGTGGCTATCCAAAAAACACGTCTACATGGAAAATGGCATCTGGAGATCCTTGCCGTTTTAGGAGGAGGCTGTTCAACGTGACCATGGTCCCAGCTCCCATTCAGTTTCTCAGGACGAGGCCTCCGGGGGTGGCCACCTGGTCGGCGGCTGACCTCCCCCGGAGAGGCTGCAGCTGGGTCTTGGTTTTATTTAGAAACTGTCCTTTACACCGAAAACGGCTGTCAGCCTTGTGATGGAGACACCCTTCCCCCGAAGCAGAGGCGTGGCGTTGAGCAACAGGCGTGCATTCCAGCGTCCCGTCCTGCGGGCTCGCGAAACCCGTTTCTCGGGAAGCGTTCCGTTCCGGAGGCGCCCCAAGCCCTCTGAGCCCCAGCTCCCCAAACGTGCCTCGCCTCCGGGGTTTGTCACGGCCCCTTTCTTTAGTTAGCAACGTCAAGGGCAGCAAAGCCTCCTGTTCCTGCTGAAGCCAACCCGTTTTTATTCCTCTAGGGCACAAAACTGGTCAAACCAACGGCCGAGAGTGTGTTACACTTGGACTTTTTTTTTTTTTTTTTTTTTAATATTTAAAGGTATTTATTTATTACTTTTAGAGAGAAGGGATGGGAGGGAGGCAGAGAGGGAGAGAAACATCCATGTCTGGTTGCCTTTCACCTGCCTCCAGCTGGGGACCTGGCTGGAGACCTGGCTTGCAACCTGGGTATGTGCCCTGGCTGGGAATCGAACCAGCGACCTTTGGGTTCACAGGCCGGTGCCTTATCCACTGAGCCACCAGCCAGAGCCTGGACTTCTTATCACAGCCTCCAGTGAGCTGAAAAAGCTATAAGTCTGTCTCCAAGTTTGGGGCGCGCGCGGGTGGGGGGGGGAGTCTGCCCTCTTGTGGGGACTGTTGTCATTGCACCTGTCCCGGAAATCAAAGGCACAACAGCGACTGTGCATGAGGAACACATGAAGTACTTCTTTTATTCAGGTGTTGGATGGGACTCTGGGAGTCTGGACCTATCACTGGATCCAAGCCGGTCACCTGAATGTTATTCTGTGTCATATCTCATCCGGGCGCTCCACGTGCCAAAACACTGCACATTGGTGGTAAAATACCACTGTTCATGGGAAGGGGTGGATGGTGTTTAGATCCCAGCTGGGCTTGCCGGTTCCGACATGTTTATCTGCTTCTCTGTTCCTTTAAAAAGTTCAATTGGCCCCGGCTGGTGTGGCTCAGTGGATTGTGCGCTGGTCTGCGAACCAAAAGGTCACTGGTTCCATTTCCAGTCAGGGCACATGCCTGGGTTGCGGGCCGGGTCCCAAGCTGGGGGCGGGTGAGAGGCAACCAATCAAGGTATCTCTAACACATTGATGTTTCTCTCCCTTTCTCCCTTCCCTTCCTCTCTCTCTGCTGTTTTCCAAAGGGGCTGCGCCATTTTACATTTCCACCCACAGCGCCCAGGATTCCAGTTCCTCCATAGCCTCAGCAGAAAGATGACATTTTAGAACCATCATCATTCACATGTAACAAAGATAACTTTTAAAGTCATTTTATTGAGTTTTGCAAAAACATCTTTAAACAACAAAGAGTAAGAAACTATTATAAAAGTTTAAATAGTCACAATGGTAGCAGGTAAGAGACCATAGAATTAAAGTCTCATTACGTGAATTCAATTATTTGCTGTCACGCAAAGAATAAAGTGCCCTTCCTCCTAAGAAACTGCTTCCATGTGTTGACCTAATACCGGGCTTCTGGACTCAGGGTATTTTAAACAAGAGATCCACGTTTTAAGAATCTGAACTGGCGGCCCTGGCTGGTAGCACAGTGGATAAGGTGCCAGCCTGTGAACCCAAAGGTCCCAGGTTCGATTCCCAGCCAGGGCAACATAACTAGGTTGCAAGCCAGGTCTCCAGACAGGTCTGTGGCTGGAGGCAGGTGAAAAGCAACCATACATTGATGTCTCTCTCCCTCTCTGCCTCTCTCTCTTGCCCTCTTTCTTCCTCTCTAAAAATAATAAAATAAAATATTAAAAAAAAAAAAAAAAA